>VZRQ01006361.1:603863-689420 GCA_013397975.1 Machaerirhynchus nigripectus | reverse complement strand
TTTTTTTTTTTTTTTTTCCTCGCTTCTTGTCCCTCCCTTTCCTTTCTCCACCCCCTTTTACAAGAAGTTTAGTCACCATGCCCACGTCCCTCCTCCGGCCGGTGGGGATTGCATTCCCGGTCAGACCTTCTCGGCAGGGCCGTGCATCCACCTGCCCCCGCCCCTCTGCCCTCCCGTTCCAGCCCCCAGCACCGTCCCTCGCTGCGCATCTGCCCGGGAACTGCTGCCTTCTCCTCTCCACCCTGGGTATCGGCCGTTCTGTCAGAGGACATCTTGGGCCTCAGGCAGCCTCCCACCTCGCCCCGCGATCCGCCCTGGGTCTGCCCCCGGCACTGAGGAAAGCTCCTGTCCCATCCCTTCCCATGCCCTATCCCATCTCCGTGCCCGTGCGACATGTGGGTGCCAGCCTCGGCGTTCTGGCACAGCTCGAGGTCCCCTCCCTTCCCCCTCCACGTACTTCAGCTGATGTCGGGAGCTGGCGGACGGGATTGCTGCCAAGAGGGGAAGAAAAGCGGAAGATGTGCCTTGGGAGCTCTCCCAAACCACTCCACGCCGTGCATGGGCCAGTCCCTGCGACCTGACCCGGAACGGTGCAGGGTGGCCTCTTGACCCCCAAAACAGCTTCCACCGCCACCACCGCCAGCCTTGCGGCAGCCGCCCTGCCTGGAAAAGAGTGGCTGCAGCTGGTGGCATGCCCGGCACGGCCCGCGATGTCCCTCGTCTCACAAAGGGACAGGAATCCTCTGCGGTACAGCGGGACTGGGCTATTTACACAGCCTGAGGATCCAGCAGAGCTGACCCTGTGGGTACAGAACCTGCCCTATGCTCCCATGCTGAGAAATAAGCTTGGGAGCGTGTTTCTGACTTGGGCAAAGAAGGAAGTTGTTCTTTCACTTATGCATTTAGATTTAACCCTTGACCAGGAAAAAAACCTAGAGTTTCTCTATGTTTTCAAATAAATAAATACATTCAAACACAAAAGGTGGAGGGCATATTAAAAACTCATCCTTCCTCGGTGGTGCTGTTGTCTGATTTCTGCTCAGAGGAATGATACACTCAGGACAGAAAGGGCTGCTGAGCTTTTTTTCTGTAACTAGTAGAGGGCCTGCCTGCACAGCAAAATGGAGCTATGACCTTCACTTCGCCTCTACATAGTTTCAGGGGCCATAAAGCCTTTTTAATCTCCCTAAAGTTCCTTTCAATATTTGACACCCCCACCGTCCTCAGCAAGCATTGGGCCCTGCCTGATCTGTGCTCAAGCAGGTCTTGGTGTCCTCGTTCGCGTGCCGGGCCTCTGACACCACGTGGCTGTTTGGGCACTGGTGGCCCCTAGGTGGGTTTGATGCTCCACAGTGGGCTGTGGCTCAAAGCAACACTGCATGATGTGCCTGGCATAGGGCCCCTGGCTGCTCTTGATTCCCTCACTCTTCTGGAGGTGACTGGGCAAGGATCATGCTGAGGGTTTCAGCAAGCCATCGGGCTTGCAATTGCAGTGTCAGAGCCCTGTCACCCTGCCCAAGGAGTCAGGGTCTCACCACACACGGGCTGGACAGGCTACAGCTCTGGCACCAAACAGAACTGAGTTAGGAGTGAGGAGTAGGAGGGATGGCCACAGCACCCAGCTTGCCTGGTAGGCAACAAATGTAAAGCTGACTTTCACCAGGGCTTTGCAAGCTAAGTGTGTGCCCACCTTTGCAAGGGAAAGGTGTGTGCCCACCTGCTGGCCGCGGTGTTAGTCTTGGTTGGTCCCGGAGGGAGCCCACTGAGAGGGAGGGACAGCACCGGGGGCAGATCCTTCTGCCAGAGCTTCGTCCACCCATTGCTGAAAACATGCAGCTCTGTGCCAGCCGGGATGTTTTAAAATGTTTGTGTTTATGGTACAAGGAAATGTTTCTTTTTAAACAGAACAGTCTGTTAAGTCTCTTCCCCTTTTCACATTTAGCACAACACTGAGGCTATAGGCTGTGTTTATTTACCAGCTGCTCGTTCTAACCACAGATTTACAAGAGCAAACTCACCCTTTCACAAGCACTTAGATGTGTTATCAGCTTGCTCTGAAGGTGTCAAGTGACGGGTTTGAAGGCATCGAGTAAAGCCAAGCCCTGTGCATCTCAGAGGAGCTCCAGAGCATTCAGTATTGCACATCAGCTCAATTACTTTTGCATTATTACCCCTGATCCTGCCTGAAATATTTCTTGTTTGGGCTGAAATTTCTCTCCTTTTGTACCACTATGTGAAAACAGCCTCTTGTTGAATGCTCAGACATTTTCCTCTGAGTTAAATTTTATGTTTCTGAGCCAAAACCCACAGAAGCCACTGCTGGGTGCTTTACAGTCTTAATTATGGAGTGCAGTAGATTGTTAGAAACTAAAATGTGAATGCTATAAAATATGAACCAGGGAATGTGTGGCGCTGTCAATTCTCTCCCACTCATCACATACATCATTCTATGTAGCACAAGTAAAACCTAAAAATTTTTACCAAAACTGGTTTGTCAGCCTCTTCTAGAAAATTACTTTTTTCTCTCTTACAGAAAGAAATTTTTTCTCTCTTTTTAGCTACCTTAGCAAAGCACCTATTTTGAAGAAAATCAAAATGCTTGAAATATTAAGGTTTCAAACTTAATGGTGACATTTGGGTGCCTCTTCTTTCTGTTCACCACTGTGGCACACAAGCATGAACTGGACTTGCCTTTGGGAAGCTCTTAGGAAAGAGGAGAGATGGAAAACCCTGTGCAGCCTTAGAGGTGTGACAGAATGAAAATAATACCTTGGATAATTCCAGGATCCCTTCTTTGGTGAAGCCTGCCATGGAAAACAAACCGTGAGCCCAGCTGACCGCTTAGCAGGGCTGCGGTCAGTATGGATCTCTTCTTGTTTCCTTCCTAGAGAGAGAAAAGTGGGTATTACCTGTTAAATGCTATTCTAAGAGAAGCACACCAATGTAACACTGCAGGTTTTGCAGCTGTGTGAAAATTAAATCCCTTCAGCATCAGTGTAAAATCCCCTCTTTTGCAGGAGCTTGGATAAATGGCAACTCACTGCCAAGCCAATGCCTGAATTTGTCTCCCATCTTTCCAAAACTTTCGACCCAAAAAGCAAAGGTCAGGAATGGTTTGGTGGATACACCAGGGCATCTGAGCAGCACCTGTGCACTCATAGTCACATCCCCAGCTGTCCCTTCACTTTATCACTGCCGCTGAACTCCCCTTACCTGCACAGGGACATCAACACCTTGTGATGCCCCATTTTCCCAGGAGGGAGAACCAGGAGACTCTGTGTTAAATCCAGGTCTTCAAAGTGATATGATGGAAACTTGGGCAGAGAAGCAACACTGAAAGGCAGATGGTTGCATCCTGGGAAACCTTTCACATGTGCAGGAAGGCTGTGAAGGCATTCCCTTGCCTCTCACGTGCTGTCGAGGGATAGAGGATGAGATGAAGGGTTTTGATCGATCAAGATCAATGTTTTTCTTTCAGTATGTGTCACAAAGGTTATTTGGGGTTTCAGAATGTGGACTAAATACAGGCTTTGTAAATATGAGCACCTGTTTCTCTGCAGGTGAGCAAGAAAGGCAGTACAGTGCAAAGTTAGAGCTCTAGGAAAGATCTAGATCTCTCTAAACCAGGTGGATGCCTGCAGCTTCTGGAGTGCCAGCAATCCATACAGAGTCTGCCATGGGCCAGGGAGAAAGGCTGCCTTCAGCTGCCTCATCACCCGCCACAGGGAGGGAGCCCTACTGTATGACCCAGCATGTAGAGCTTTCTACACTCAGCTGGAGAGAAAAAAAGTAGAAAAATATCAGCACATTTTAGGACAGGAGGCTCTAGTTTTATTTGAGAACTCTAGCTATTGAAATAAATCAATTAAAAAAAAAAATCATGCCATCAACTTGAAACTGTTTTCTTCCTGTGAAAGGCAAGTTTCCATGGCATTCTTTTGCCCAGTCTCCTTGAAATTTTCAAACACACAAATATTTCCCATGACAGAGCAACTATAATAAAGCTCCTTAGTCACACTGGTGTGGTTTACACAACACACCTTTTACAATCCCACAAAAATGTACCACTGCTAAATGCCTGTCCAAAAACCTCAAGTCTGCAGCATTCAAAAGGAAAGTGCTCTCAACCACCCACTGCTAGTATGTCAGATATTTGAAGCACGTGCAAGCAGACGCTGAGCTGATAGGTTATCACCAGCCACTGTGGCAGTAGCTATGCCTGCATACTTCTGGGAGGAAATACAAAGTCACGGTGTATTTTTACCTTTGATGTTTATAAGATAGCTGTTGACCTCCAAGACTTGAGTCATGTATTCATCCTTGGGACAAGAGCAATACTGGCATGAACTGGGGAGCTTGCTCTGCTCAGGATACTCCTCAAGCCCTGGAGATGAGTCTTTAAGGCTGGCAAACACCCACCAACCCCTCAGCAGGGGAACTGAGGCCCTAACTCCTTTGCAACATGCCATTACCAGCTCCCCAGAGCCAACGTGCCATCTTATCTAACAGCACACCTAATGATCCCAAACTCCTTTGAAAACTCACTTGATTGAGATGAGTCATACTTAGATCAATGGAGTGCATTCATCTGTCAGCAAGGGATCAAACCTCAATGAGCCCTTATTGCCTATTAAACACTGCAGCTGCTTCTTCCCCGACACCACTTCCCCTCCCCTTACAGCGCATTTAAAGGGAAGGTGCAAATGACTGACAGACTGACCCACATGATCCTACAAGGCACATGCTCTGCTACAGCTGCTGTCACTTCAGCAGGACTCCACTGTGCTGCCTCCATCTCCTGAAGAGGCCTCTCAGGTGTTGTGGAATGGGAAAATCTCTGTGAAAGTGCAGGGCAAGGAGCAGCAGCACAAGACCACAGTCACAATAGTTTTGGGAATGGCAATATTCAAATATGCAGCAAACTGTCCTATTTGCAAACACACAAGTAAGTGGTAGAAGAAACATACTACCCTCTGCCCTCTGCCTCTGTGGGATGGTGAGGTCAGAGGGTAGGGTGCAGACCAGCCTGACATGGCGTGACTGAGGGATGCAGTGGTGAGCACGTGCAATCCCAGTGCTGGGAAGGGAACCAGACTGACCACTGCCATGGTGTTGGCCCTTGACACCAACTGGTGAGTCACTGTTTCAAGTCACTGACTTCTGCAGTAGAACTGCTCATGCTCACAAGTTTCTAGGAAATGGAAATCTTCAGTCTAAGGAAGTCTTTCACCAAACTGGAAGTGTGATGAACGTTCAAGCTCAGCATGTAGTGCAGATGCCTCCAAAAACAGAGGCTGTTTACCACTGACTTCCCTGTTACTAACTCTGTAAGCAGAATCATCTTTTCCTACAGCTTACCTGTAGGGATGAAAACTGGCCAGCATTAAAGGCAGAACACCTTAGGAACAGCTTCTCTGGAAAAATGATTACTCATTTACGGTTACTCATCTGGATTAGTTAACACACGATATATCAGTGTACACTGCCGACATCCAGGACCTGAGCAGCTTCATTCAACAACCCCACGCTCCTCTGGGCCTTTGTTGACCATCTGCATTGTCTAAACCAAATTAGCTATGGATCTGAATGTATTTGCTAGAAACATTAGCCAAATGCACTGAATCGGTTTCCTTGAAACCTTGTTGCCTTCATTCCTGTTATTTATCAGCACTTATATTGGATGCAGGAAATTCTGATTCCACTCAGATCTGTGCCATGCCAATCAGTTTGCTGCATCAACACATCAGCAACTTTCTGCTTCATGAACCTGTGCTAGTACTTTGTGGTTTACTTAAATATCAACATCAGTAAGCTCCATATTGGAAATTACTTAAAACATTTTGAATACATACTCATCTTTATAAATGCACTAAAATGTAGAGCCACTGACTCCTGGAACAGAAAAATGCCATTAACAGTGTCACAACAGAGACAGTAGAAATATCCCACAAATCTCCTTTTCTGCCCCTTTTTGAATCACCTTATCATCCCTATGTAGCAATGAATTCCCACAATATATTACAAAAACTCTTTGTTCTTCACAACAGATGTTTTTCATGGATAATTTTTAATCTTTCAATCCATCAGCTTCCTCACCTTCTCTAGCTCCAAATCCATTCAAACACTGCTTTTAGTTCTAACCAGAAGAGACTTTCATGTACAGTAATAGCAGGATTGTTTTTCTTCTTGGGGCAGAAAGGGAGTGGGAAGAGACTGACAGAAGAAGACTGAGCAGCTTTTCTTAAGGAGCTCCCTTTATTCAGCTTGATTAGAAAATATAAAAAGAGCAATTTGCCTAATTTAGAGTTCTAGAAAACAATCTCTTTCAGAACAAAATATTGGCATAGTATCAGTTAGCCTTATGCTTAATCTACAGAAAACATATTCAGGCAGCCAGGTACCTTCAGCCCACTGATCACTTTTGCTTAAGAACACAAGACTCCATATTTTAAATAAAGATACTAAGATTTTGTCTAAAATTTCACTAGGGGCAGCGTAAGACCTTCAACATTTAAAGCCAACAAGTTGAAGAATTTCAGGCAATACCAATAAAGCAAGCATTTAGGTTTCTTACGGAATCCTTACTCAGGCAGAGCCATAAGCAATTGAAGACAACCCTTTGGGGATGTGCTTTCTTTTAACAAAACATCTTCTCCCAAAAGGTTCACTTATTTTGAATAGTAATAGGAAAGGGGGGGAAACGTTAATTTAAAATATTCTGGTAATTCTTCTCATTAAATGGGTCTCTCTTTTCTTTTCCAGTCCCGAATGCTACAGAGCCATAGTTAGGAGATATAATCAGAAAAAACCCAAATACTTCCAAACCCCACATGGAACAACTCGTTGCAATCTTGAGAATCTGTTTATATTTGAAAACTAATCAACACTTTCAAAAACTCCTGCAACCAACATGTACTAACAGAGACCTGAAATTTGGGAGGCAAAACTCCTGAAGAGAACCTGCACTGGAAGTTTGCTGCCTACACAGTAATTTTTTCACCTCAGTAGTTACTATGCTGGTCTTCCTGGGATCCTCGCTCAAATTCCTACAAGTGGTGTGAAGTAGAACCCTGAGTAGCAAAAGCTACACTTTTAAAGAGAGACTGGAGAGACTGACCCTATCTGGGGTAAAGATGCTACATTTTTACTAACAAACTAGAGTCTCATCCCACTTTCTTTACAGTTAAATTGCTGTCAGTTTTTGGCTCGTGCCGATTTGCAAGTTTTCCCAAACACTGGATGAAGTTCAGCATAGGTGAGCAGCCACTCTCACGGGGAGCAGCCCCACTTTGGAAAACAGAAGCTTAACCGCAGACCTGTTATTTCAGTCTCATGACTACAAAGCTGTCTCTGGCACTGCAACTGCTGGAGAAGTCAGAAAGAGAAGGAGAAAAAAACCCCAAACCAAAACTGTAACGCAGGAGACACAGGAGAAGAGGAGACCCTGCATGAAAATGGCAGTGAAGCCACATGTCTGGAAGCCAAGCACACAGATAGGAAAGCGAGCAAGTTCAATCTACCACCTGCTATGTAAAAAGAGTTAAGGCTAAAGACTTTCTGTGCATTAGACATCTCTCCTGTAACAGCTCTGTTGATGTGATAGACCTTTTCAGGGAAGAGCAGAAGTAACAAGACAAGGCAGGTATACAAAACTTTTTATTGAGAACAGAACAATAGAGAGGAACGTCACCACTTCCCATTCCTCAGGAATGTCTCCATTTCACAGTCAGTCTGCTGAAAGTATACTTTCATGGTAACGGGCAACACGAAGGCATGGAGCTGTCTGTAACCTCCAGAAAAATGTTTCATCAGTGCAGTGTAAGGGGACGGACAGCGCGCACGTGGGCAGCGGGCCCTGTCACAACACAAACGTGGCAGGCAACAGCATAGGCAGAGCCAGCAGGCACAGACATGAAGCACTCAGAAGCCTCAAGTTATCTCCATTATTTCCATCTAATGGTGATACCCGACGTGCTAGTCCATCCATATTCTGGTTCAGGGGGGAATACTTTATTCCCTCACTCTTTTTGCTTCCCCTGTCCTCAAAGATGTCCATACTTCCAGCTGAATGGTACCGTGTCAGAGAATGCCTGAGCTTTTATATTTTGCTACCTCATACCAGTTCATGCATGCACTTGAGTTTACTTTCAGAAGCTTACATTGACATAAAGAGGGGGAAAAAAAGTGCTGCATAAGAAGAAAAGGATTTAGTTGTTAATGCTTCCTTGCGAACGAAAATATTTGGTAGTTGTTGAGTATCCTCCCTGTCATGTCACTTTCAAAAAGTATGTAGGCAGTCTATTTAACATTTTAAAGAAACTGCACGTCAAACTCAACGTAATTTCAAATACTCCAAAATTAAATTTGAACTGAAATTCATTCTGAACAACAAAATACCTTTAGTTTTCACAGTCAACAGAACTGCACACTGAGTGCAAGATGAAAGCTGTCTCTCTCCTGCATAAGGTTTCATTCTGCCTGCAGAACTGTACTGGGGACCCTGTGTAGTAGCTGACACATTTATTAACATTTATTAATTTGTCATGTTTTTCCTTTACTTAATGGATGTGCCTGTGGATGTGGACTTGTAAAGTGCTTTAAAATAAAACAAAAACCCCAACAAAAGAAAAAAAATCCCTCAAAAAACACATAGATGTGAGAATTTTATCTGAAGGACTTTGTACAGCATTTACAATGTCAGCATAAAGCATCTGAAACATGAGCATTCCCTGCAGACTGATGCAGTGCAAGCAGTCTCATACATAAGATACTGCAATTCCTCTGGATTCAAGATGCACAATACTTACAAAAACAACCCTAGAAGCACAGACAAATGCTGGTGGCTCTTCCTCTTTTTAGAAACATAATTAAAAAATCTGCATTACTCTCTCATAATTTAAATACATAAGTAATCTCCACTTTTATTACTTCATGACAATGACTTCAAATTTACATTATTTTAAGTACCGTCAGAATAGCTCCATGTATAATACAGATATTTGCTGATATCCTGTCAGAAAATAAAAAAACCAAAACCTTCCACTATATAAAAAAAATTATGCTGGAAAGACAAGAACACAGAACAGGGACTTGGTACAGACTATGATTTCAGTTTTATATCAACCACAGTTAACCCAAAATTAACAGATACACAGCGATATTCAAAAGCAGTGCAAATATCTTTGGAGGTTAGAATAAAATTATACTACAAGAACAAAAGACAGAAGAAATTAAAAGGCAAGTACTTCAAGTACAGGAACCAGTCTCTGTGAGGTCCACCTTAGTGTTAGCTGGGAGTTCCTTTTCCCATCTTACTTCTTCCTCTGGAACACATTAGCCAACATTGCACCTGATGTAGTCAGCTGACCCATTTTGTTCAAAAACTTGGTCTTTGTATCTTCACTCACCAGGCTCGCTGCAATTGACATTGAGCTAGGAAAGCAAAACATTTAGTGGCATAAGACTACAAATTAAAAAGAACATTATACTATTATTTATTAAGCAACTAAACTGTCTTTGTGTTTCAAAGGTTTCGACATAAAAGACCAGTCTGTGAAGAAGAATTGAAAACCCATCACTACCTAGTTCCATATATACACTGTTCAGTTGATTATAATGTGTTCACAGTGCCTGTGAAAACGGTAAATTATTTTTGTGCACACTATTTTTTAGGACCTTTGGATGTCACCACATTAGCATTTGCTACCTATTTGGGAATTGCTGTAGTGACAAATACCTCTGTGAGAGACTGGCTTTGCCGTCTCACCAGAAATGTCAATCCTTATGTTTATTTAGTGTAAGTTCAACAGTATTAGTTCAGACAGAGACCTTTCTAACCCAAGTATCCTGCCTCCAGCAGTGACCATTAGCAGACGTGTAGAGAAGAGCAAAAGCAAGGTAAGTGCAAAACAATGACCTCGCTCCTTAATTTTCAACACTTTATTTTCCAACTACTTCCACCTGAGCAGAGTTAACAATTGGTGAGGATTGTCAACCTAGTAACTCAATAAATCTTTATTTTATATTACTTGATCAGCTTTCTTTTGATCTCCTTATAAATTTCTTGCAAACCCCACTCTGAGTCCTACTGGGTCAGCCCCTCGCTGGGTAAGGAGCTTCTCCTTCTGGTTGTTGTGAATGTGGCTCCTATTACCTGTGCTTGGATGTTCCTACTTGACACATACTAGATAGGACAATGGAGAATCCAAAGGTTTCCCACAAACTGGACTGGAAGGAGCAATCCAATCAATGCTGAAGCTACAAGATGCTAAGCTTTGAACAATATGTTAAGAAATTATCCCAATGCTGTGAAATTAACAGATTTTTTTTAATTAATAACATATCATTGAGCACATTTTCAGATATATATAACTGTTTAGCACAGTAGGAGTCAGCTGTCTCAAGATAGAGCAAATGTACATAGCAGGAATATTAATAAATATTCCATACTTTCTGTATTTGTAGTCAAAATGGCAAGTGTTCTTCAACATTAGACAAGGACAATTTTAAAAAACATTACCAAATAAATTCTCCCTTGTGAACTCAGCGTGGACTCTGCATTTCAAAATTATAGCTAAGGCCACAACATCTGTCTTACTGGCAAAGGCCAGATTCCAGGAACTGACTTTTCAGTCTGAAAAGTTACACAGAGTTCTGTTAGACACACTTGCATCAAGGAGATCAAATTGAAGTTAACTCTGAATTGTTTCAACAGAACTTGAATGATTTCTTCAAAGATAGAAGGGATGCACCCAGTACTGTCTCCCATTTTACACCACAAAGAAAAGGTGCTTAGTGGTAACAATTTTTGGTTCTTTTTAAAGTACCTTAAAAATAAAAGAGAAGCTTTTCACTAAAGCTGTACTGTGGATTTGCAGATAGTTTAATTATAAACTTTTAAAGTAAAATATTTATTTCAGGCACAATCACGCAGCCAGACATCTTTGGCTTGATTAAACATCTCCAGTCAACTAATGAACCACATATTTCCAGCTGATAAAACTCAGCAGGGAAATTACTGCTACTCTAAGATGGCTGTCTTATGCAATTTCCTTTGATTTCATGATAAAGCAAGGACATATAAATTATGTAAATAACAGTGTACACTCACTGTCAGCTGGTTAATGACAAGAAGCTATCTCAGACTATGAGGTATCCTAGAGTTGTGTGTAGCTACAAAAACTTATTTGGGAAATACTGTACATTCCAAGCATTAGCAGCATTAAGAAAAGAAAACTGCTCACTTCAGAAAAGAAAGCCTAGCAACTGGTGACAAACCTGTAGTTTTAAACAAACTGTGCTTTCATTATTCTAATGATCCTGAATAAGTTTGAGAAAAACAAGGAAGTATTCCACTGATTTTTGAAACAGTTTGGGGGATATCAGCCATCTGATGTCAAAAATTAAAAATTAACAACTGCAGAGTCTAGAAGTTCATGTTTTCTAATACTATGTTACTGTAAATAGAAACAATCCACAGCACCCAGCATACGTAGAAGTTTAAACATACCCCCAAAGTACTTCCATTAATATGCAAATTGAGTATTTAAACTTAGCAAAAATTAATATGAAATCAAATAATTTGAGTCTCACATCTTTAAAAAGTAATCAAAGAACCCAACAAGGCAATAGTATATCTTGTTTGAAACAATCAGTCCTACAGAAAAGTCATTGCATTTATTCATTATTTAAAAACTCAAACCAAAACCCAACCCACAAACAAAAATAATGTGTAAACATCAAATTTTTTCCTGGTGTCTAGATGAATTAGATGCTACACAGAGTTCTGCTTGTTTTATGGGGAAGCTCTAGGCCAAAACAAACATTCCTGGTGGGCATTTTATAACCATCAGTTTGAAACATAAGTTGTTACCCATGACTGAAAGACCTTGTTAATTGCTAAATAAAATGTTTAACAAAATTTGCTATCCAATTTCTTAAAAATGCAAAGTTTAATCTTCTAAAGAAACTATTTCTTTGATCCCATATTATTTGACCAACTTTTTCTAACAGCAAAGGGAAAAGACAAGATAACATCAGTGCTTTTGCATCCATTTTGATTTCTGTACATGCATTCCCATGCTGTTAACAAACTCCAGTAATTTATATCCCAGTTGCATTTAAATCCTTTGTCAAATACGTATTCGTCAGTGAAATTAGGAACTGAAATTAGCAATGGCTTAGCAAGAAAACAGAGATATTTACGTATATGAAAAGGTCATTTCTTCAGTGGTAAAATATTTCTTGTTAATTTTGTACAGTACAAGACTGCAACCATAGCCTGATTTTGAATAAGAAAGGGGAAGGCTAATTAAAGAACAAAGGAACACATTGAGAAGACTTATCCTTTGCATATCTTAGTTTTCAGCAGCTGCATTCTAAAAGAAAATACAGTAGATGTTGTATCAGGTTTGGATTTCTCTGTTTCTGCAATGGCTTAATAGGACTGACTCTGATTTTGAAGTATTTGCTACTAGTAAAGCCTGAAGTATTTTATTTTGTGTGTGAGAGACTCACCCTTTTTCTAATTCACATTTCTTCTGTTCAGTTCTTACACACCTTTCCTACTTTAGTCATTCTCAAACTACCAGTTGCTTCCAGGACTATGGGCGAGCTCTTTCAAGAAGTAAATTCTATCAGTTTGTTACAGATAAGGAAGCATGACATGAACAAGCTCCAGTAATTGTCTCAATTCTCATGACAAAGCATTGCAATTGAGAACAGATTCTCTTTTCAGATACCTTCTCCCACTCTTCCTGGCAACACTGCTAAGGATTTGTTAAGCTATACAATAATCCACAACAATTTACCTGCTGGCATGCATTCCAGGCAATAAGCAGGCAACAGAGCACATACAACTCATCATAATGACACTGAGCTTTCCAAATTTCCATGTCCCACATAGGTCTGTTGGCTACTTTTATTATCAGGAAGTGCACACACATGATACCGTCTCTACCATGTGAGGCAAATGGATGCATGTGCACCGTGTGTCTGATGCCTCCCTGGAGAGCTGGGTTTACTCTCTTTGTGGAAAAATTAGGAACAAAGAACATAATTCCTATTAAAAAAAATTGTTTTCCTGTGTTTTACACTGGAGACAGAAACAACCACTGTATTAAAGTTTCTAAAATCTGTTTTCAACTACACCCTATGTCAGTGCAGGATTTCAGGTCACAAACCTTGGACACCATTATGGAATTCACTCTGCAGAATGCTACTCTGGAGGCACATAAAAAAGGGAAGTGGAAGTCTTACCCTTGCGGTTCTTGGACGGTCTTGTTTTCCACTTTCTGTTCACATTCTTTTATCATAGAGCTCAAAATAACCTAGGACACATAAGGAAGAGAGAGGTACATGACATTTGACATTTTTCCTTTTACATTATTACTTCTTATGAAATCTACTCTGCAAATAATTCTGACATTGGCAGAACTGTTCAAAATGTTTCCCTGTTTTTTTTAAGTGCCTTTGAGTTCCAGTTATCTGATAATGCCTTGTGGTTAGAAACAACAAAAACGTTCAAAATAACTTAAGGAAGAAAATGTTTTCCAAATAGTTAGAGAAGTTCAAGACTCCCTCCTTTTTCCTCAGGCTTTTAAAAACAGAGCTAAAGCAAACTCACTTCTGTGACACACTATCTTCATGAATATTATGCATGAAAGAAAAAGCAAAGAAAGAAAAAAGTGTGATGGCATCCTAAGACAACATTTTAATGGAAGGAAGTGCTAAAATCAACTCAGTATCATTCCACTGGTGTCTTCAGAGTTCCTATGACTCATGGCTTTTCTCCTTTATTTAAGGAATTACAGTGTTAAGGGTTTCTGCAGAGTATTTAAGACTGAAAACACCTCCACACTGACACTTCTACATTTCTCCAAAAATAAAGGAATGATTCCCAATAGTAGGCTTTAAAAAAAAAAGTAAAAAAAATTGCACAATTAATTCACGTGACAGGTAAATGCCTCCCTGCCCTGCTCACAACAGTACTGCTTTAACACATTAAGACAAATGCATTTGAAACACTTAGGCAAAAGAGTTAGAATGCAAAGTATGAAACTATAAATATATACACACGCACATATATACATACTGCATAAATGGAAAATTCCTCTGTTCACAGCTCAGAAGAAAGCTAAATATTTTTTTTAGACACTAAACTTAAAATCTCAAAGCTACAAGCAATTAAAATTAGTAGTGTCTTACCAAACTTGAATACATACAACAAAGGAAAAAACCTATTTCCAATCTCCAAAATACAGATCAGTCACTCATGGTTACTACCAACTGGTAACTATTTTTAAATGTATTTGTATACATTAAAATACTGGTTTCTGTCAAGTCACTTGGGATATCTGCAGCACAACCATTAATTACACTGATAAGGTGTGGCCTGGTCTGCAGATCTGTACCACTGCTCACTCTATTTCTCCACAAGTATTACTTCAGCATTTGAAACATTTTAGGTAGCAGGTGTTACATACCCTTGAGTGTTTCAGAGAGTGGCATTCAAACAGGACTATAACTCTTCCTGCTAAATTTGCTCTCCTCCATTTGCATAACATGTTATACAAATACTTAATGCTCAAGAGTACAGAGGTACAAGAGAAATACATTCAGAATTCCAGTGAAAAAGAAAGCTTTTTGTTCTGTATCAAAAAAGCCCTGAAATTTCTAAGCACAGCCACCATTGTTTTTGTTACTTAGCATTTCTACCTATGCACTGGAGTTTTCCTACATTTTTGTACATCTATCTGAATCCAGATGTTCCAAAAAACAATAAGAAGTCTTGATCAAAGGGGAGAATAATTCGTCAAGGACCCAGGATCATTTCAATAACATGATGGAGTTCCCATCCATTGCACAGCTCTTTCTGGGAAGGCTGTGTAATTCCTGGATGAAGTGGAGCAATTTTTCCCTCTTCCCCAAATTAATTTCTAAATTTCTACATTATGGCTTTGTGCATACTGCTCAGACCTATTCCCTTGGGTTCTCTTTATTTGGTCATAGGAATGATTATGAAATCACATCTCCTTAAAGAGAGGTATTTTAGAGCACTAACTCTATATTTAGAGACACTTGAGAGACTTAACATGCTTACATCTTATAAACAATACTGCAGTATATGGACTAAATATTTTTATCAAGTACTGACTCACTATCATGCAACTCAAATCCAGTTACTTTGAGAACCCATAGAAGGCAAGTGGAAAATGAGGAAAAAGGGACTTGATATTGAACTAGAGATGCTGGTAAAGTATCTGAATGTCTGCACAAGGTGAAACGTTTCTTTTAAAGATGAGAAGGTCTGACCTAAATGCCCAACTTACACTTTCAATTATATGAAAGAAAGGAAAACAAGTATGAGGTATGAGTGGCAAATGCTTCCTGATAGGACTATACAAGCCAATTCCACAATGTTACCCTTCCAAGATGAGCATAAACTCAGGAGTGACATTAGAGCCATTAGAGCTAAGGCTCTGTGATTTAGAAAATGTGTGTTTGTCAAGTGATATGCCATTTGAATCATGAATAACATCACAATGGCCAAAATAACGAAAAAAGGCTTAATTCTGTTTATGCAAATATCTAATAGTTTGAGACACTAAACAGCATTCATTTCAGAAAACAAGATTTTAAGAGAGAAGGCTTCCAAGACAGACACTAGAACTCAGTGGGGCTCAGAAGCCTCTATCATGATGCCTACAAACATCCTGTGGAAGCATGAAGCTGATCAAGCACCAGATACCCAATTCTACAAAAAGAAGCATAAAAATTGTAAAGCCTGTAGTGAGTTTTCTAACCCTCTGGAGCAGGAATAAATCTTTTTAATTTTATTTTTCTCTCTGGCTAAAAATCTTGGCATCATGCCTGAAGTCACCTAATCACAGTAATGCAAAATGTGGTACTGGAGGATTGAGAGCTGTCTTTACTTATTGATTTATTTTTAATCCTATTCCAGTCCTCAAACTCTATCAAACCTCTTGTTCTATTTCAGTGCATCTTTTGAGCTGTTTTTAAACCTTAGAAGTTACATTAACTACAAAAATGAAGTAGCAGTATTTGTATCAATTATCTCAATAGTGAAAGAAAATTAAACTTTTGCCTACTGCAGCTTTCAGATATATGCTTAAGACTTCCCAGTCCATCTTCCAGCTCTTTCTAGACACAGAATATCTATCAGTGCTACATCCCTAGTGCTGCCTGTGGTAAGGAAACACAATTCTGTTGCCTTTGAGTGATGCTCAGGTCACTACTGTTCCTTCTGACTCAGCCTCCTGGACTCAGATTCTTTCCTTTCATGTTGAAAAGTTCTTCCAGTAATAACATACAGAAAATAAAAGATTGATACTACAGGCTTTTAGATGGAAAGTAACTGGAAGAATTTTGTTATTGAATATAAGAATTTAGGACTCCTAGAGAATACAGTAATCTCAAGTCAGTCACTTTTGCAAACACAAGGAAAATAAATTAATTTTCTCACCTACAAAGTAATTCATGAAAATGCAGTATTAACCTTCAAAGACTACAACAGTATTCCTCTGCACATTCTGCTTAAATCTTTTCCTCCATCCCTTGAAATGTTCATCCTGTTAAGATTTTCCCCAACATGCAACTAAGGGACATTGCTTTGCTTCAATCTCTTGTTAGTATTCATCCTCTTCAAGTACGTACCAAAAAAATACATATGGCCAAGATTTTCAAGTTGCTCAAGCTGACTTTTCTGCTAACTTTTTTTGTTTTTTGCTGCTTTCTGTAAGCTCCTACTATCAGAGGAGATCTTGTTTACTCCCATGTTGTCCTGCCTGCTTCTTTTAATCTGCTCTTTACACTTCACAGAATCACAGAGTGGTTGAGGTTGGAAGGGACCTCTGGAGGGTCATCTGGTCCAACCCCCTGCTCAAGCAGGGCCATCTGAAGCTAAATGCCCAGGAAGAACATGTCCAGATGGCTTTTGAGTATCCAAGCATGGAGACTCCACAACCTCTTTGGACAATGTGAGCCACTGCTCAGTCATTCTCACAATAAAAAAAACCCCAATTCTGCCCATGGTCTCTGGTCCTGTCACTGGGCACCACTGAGAAGAGCCTGGTGCAACTTACATTCATATCTCTTCAGGTATTTATCTGTACACTGATAAAATTCACCCAAGCCTTCTCTTCTCCAGGCTGAACAGGCCCAGCTCTCTCATTCTCTCCTCCAGCCCTTTGCTGGACTTTCTCCACTAAGACCATGCTTCTGTACTGGGGAGCCCAGAACTGGACACAGTACTCCAGATATGAATTGCATCCCAGATATGAAGTGTATTTTAGGAGTTTACTTCCCTAATCCTTAATAGTTTCTGTCCTGCATCTCACCAACTTTCATCTGCATTTCCTTGGATATATTGTAGCCATCGATTTTAGTGTATCCTTTGTTTTATTAATGTAAGGACAGTAAAAATGTTTCCTTTTTCTTCACTCTAGGAAGATTTGTGTTTCTACATGCATTTCTGACAGCTGAGTATTTGTCTGCAGAGGTCCTCAGCTTAGAAACACATTTTACAAGATTTTACTGGTTTTGAAGTTGTGTGACCTTTTATCAAAAACTCCTCAATGCCATGTTTTGATACCACTTATGAGCAGCTTTCCTTAACTTCTGGTTTTAAATGCCATTACATTTCAACTTCTGCCACCTACATCTCATACTCAGTTAGTAAACATAACTGCTCACCTCATGCTCTGGAGAGAGATGTTCCATGTCAGTTCGTAAACATTTCAGTCCTGGTAAAAAGTGATTGACCATTAAATCCTCTGAAATAACTAAAATCCAGGTTGTCAAGGTATTATAAGGATTGCCTTCTGAAATTACACTTTTTATTTCTGTCTTCTGATAATGTTGTTCTATGGAACACAAGGAGAGCAGCAAAACCAAGAAAATGGAACAGCACTTGACACTTCATGACTAATAAAAAGGAAAAAAGATCTTAAATATATTTAACCTCATGTATTTCATACATCCATACAATTCTTTTAGTATTTTTTCTTGATTTATTGGTTAAGTTTAAGAGTTTTGTTTTTGTAGCTTTGTTTTTTAAAGTATCTATCAGTTCCACTGTATGGGGTCTGGCTGAGCTGGAGTTAATTTTCTGCACAGCAGCCCTCAGTGCTGTGCTTTGCATTGGTACCAGAAAGGCGTTGGTGACACACCAGTGCTTTGGCTATTGCTGAGCAGTGCTGGCACAGCATCAGGGCTGTCTCTCAACATTCCCCCCTATCAGCAGGCTGGGGGTGGGCAAGATCTTGGGAGGGGAGACAGCCTGGGCAGCTAACCCAAACTGGCCAGAGGGATGGTCCGTACCATATGATGCCTGCTCAGATATAAAAACTAAGAGAAAGTAGGAGCTGGGCCAGGGTCCATTTGTTCTTATGATGTTTGCTGGAGCAACTCCTACATGTGCTGAAGCCCTGCTTCCCGGGAAATAGCTGGACATTGCTTGCTGATGGAAAGTAGAGAATAAATCTTCTGGTTTGCTTTGCTTCCATGCATGGCTTATGCTTTATTAGACTGCCTTTATTTTGACCCACGAGGTTTTCCTCTATCTGATTTTCTCCACCCCCCTCACCCCATCCTGCTGAGGAGGGGAGTGGGAGTGGCTTGGTGGCCACCTGGTGTCCAGCTAATCCATGATATTCACCATCTCTGAAAACCTTTCCCTTATGCTGAATAGACCATGTTTTACATCACAGATGGAAAGACAAACTTAGTTATTTCTCAAACATTAAACTTCTCTCACCACCAGAGAAAAAACAGCTAAACTTCCCCTGATAAAAGGATACAACAACAGGAAAGAGCACTGTAGGATTCAAACAGGTGGGTAGCGATATCCAGTCTCTTCGAATCAACAGACTGCTGGTTGTTGACCAAGGCTAGCTTGTGCAAGTGTGGAATAACAACTGGAAAAGTAAGTACAGAAACAAGCATTTGAAGCTGCTTTCCACAGACTTGTTTAGCATTAAACAGGTGCTATATGGCAACTGCAGGCACCTGAAACTTCACACATCAGCATGGAGTAAGAACTGCAAACAATTGCTTTTGATGGGATTGCCTTTGCACTTTTAATGGATTGACTCAAACTTGAAATAAAAATTTGTGGTAGCACCACCTAAAGTAAAAAGATACCTTCGAGTACCTTTGAAATAGTAACAGTTTACAGAAAAAAAAGCAAACCCCCGTCAGTATAACCAGCATACCTTATTAGCTTTTGGACAGAGAGAGGAAGACTGCATCTTCCCATGGATGCAACTTACATTCATCTCTAAATCTGGGCTCAGCATTAGGTCCAACTCTTCCAAACGTTTTTATGATTTCTGTATGTAAAGAATGTTGGTCTTGATACTGAGGGTCCTCCAGGAAAGATGCCAACTGCATTTTTACTCTCTCCAGAAGCTTAAATATTACCAGAGAAATAGAAAGAACACAAAATAATGAAGATGCTAGAAACAGTTATGATCAGTTCAGAGTATGTTTATAATCGTCTGTATTTCAGATGACAGATCTTGGACTTTCTTCTAATTTACGGGTTTTTTCCTAACAGGATGTTTCAAGCTCTTCAATGCACCTCTATGTTTTAAAGACTGTTACCAGGGTTTTAATCTGACCTATCTTTTATCAACAGACAGGTGCTTCTATATAGCTGATCTTTCCTCCTGAGGTCTCCTTGATTCTGATACTCCCTTTTTTACCTGCTATTACAGTTTCCCTCTTACTATTAATAACTACAGAGTTTTCCTGTTTAATTACAACTTCAGTAATGGCATTTTTTGTAATGTATCTCAATTAATAGGCTGAAAATGTTTTTGCAGAGGACAGAGATGCAAAAGTAACCATCATAAAATCAATGCAATTCTTCAACTAAAGGCTAGAAAATTGAAAATAAGATGATAAAGCTATTTAATTTGCATTCAAAGTTGAAAAAATAACATTTTATGATACATTTTGGAAGGTGCTATCACCTCTGTACTCTAAGGCTTATTATAATTAGTGCAATGGATACAGTAATTCTGTGTGGTAGCAAAACAATATTCTTCCCAACTGATTATAGGCATGCATTCCAAGCTACAAAATTCTAACTTTTCCATCTTCCAAGTACGTGTGAGTCATCACTAACTTGACTCACATTACTCATTTCCTCAAACACATTCTTTTAGAATATGTTGAAATTACGGGAAGAATGCAAGCTCTGCAAAAAGCTGCAAGGACTTACAGAAGAAATTCGACTGCACAGTTGTTATATGAAACAAAATCCAGTTTTCTAGTGCTTACAGCAGAATCCTGAGTGTCTTCAGAATTCTTATCTTTTACCATAGTATCATCATTTAAAAAATGAGAAGGAATTGCATCTCTACATTATCTTCAGGGAATACTTTGGTAATGTCATTATGTCTTCAGTGCTATCTTGGACACCAAGGGCTAAACCAGCAGATAAGACGGGAACAACAAGAGTCTTGTGCTCTTCTAAAGTATTTGGGAGCCAAGCAGGATATCCTAAAGCATCTAAAATAGTACAATATACTTATGTGGATGTTTTTGGTCACCATTTTAAAATAGAACTATTTCATTTGGAAATAATTGAGTTAGATTTCACAACTGTATTGGAGAAGGTTTTAAAAAACATTTTGAGCATGGGATTTCCCATCTTCTAGCACAGGCCTCCCCTCTACTTATTTGTCTCTGTTTGTTTATTTTGTTTGAGATTTAGAAGGAAATGCTTTTTTATTAGTTATGAGGGTTGGTTTGTTTAAAAAAAAACCACAAAAAAAGGCCATTGCAAAACTGGAAAGCATTTTGGAAGAGAATATGACAATGAAAGAAAGAATGAATTTATGAGTTGTCCTTTCTATTACTCTGGATTTATAAAGAAGTCATCCACTTCTTATGACACAGGTGGCAACAGGTGTCTTACCTCTCTCTGAGTAACAGTTTCCATGATGGTCCCAAAAGCAGGGATTGTAGCAATCCTTACTGAACTACAATGGAAGAACAGAGTCTTGAAAATGTATTCAACACCAAGAACAAAATTACTTAAGCAAAACTAAAAAATTAGTACTTTTAAGTTACATTAATTTCTAGCAATGAAAAAAAAAAAGAAGCAGACCAGGAAAAAGACAGGATTAACTCAAGGTCTCAGTCTGAAACTCACAATTCAGGATCACTGGACAAGGTAACAAGGGCCGGAGCAACCCGCTTGTCAACTAATGCTTCACTCATGCCTCGAAGAGTCAGCTGTAAACCAGTCAACATGCAATAAAAAATGGTTTGGTAAACTTGAAGAACTGGGTTAGCTGTGACTTAGGATGGGCAGGCAGACTCTTGGGGTTGTTCTTGGTTTAGTCACCCACACAAGACATTAAAGCCACTAAGACTCTATTCATGCTGTAGCATCTGTTAGTAACAAGTTGTTAGTGAGATTAGCAAAGCATCCCTCCTTAGCTTGAAAGAAATACCACATCAGAATGTCCAGGAAATGCAGTGCCATGGTTGTCTATCAGAAATGAGATGCAGCCAGAACTACTTTGCATTTCATTAATGCTGATGATACTTAATTTTGCAGTAGCAAAGCTGATAGAGTTACAGAATAGTAGTATCCAGCTTTCTGCTAGAAATGATGTAAGCAAATTTGAAAACTGAGAACATGATAAAATATAGAAAACAAAAATTAAATTTAATGGATTTAAGTTTTCTATTTAAAGTTTCTTCAGCATTTTTATACAGTTTAATTCCAGGTGTTGCAGTAAACCTTTTTATTTAGACATAGGTGACTTAAAAGTTAATTTCCTTTAAAAGTAATTCAATTTTTGTTCAGCTAGATTAAGAGACATAACTAGTGGTTATTTCTTTCTAAGTATTAAGAGGGATGCTAGGTATATAAGACAGGGAACTTACATTTCAGGGTCACTGGAGAGAGTAATGAGAGCAGGAACAACTCTCTGAGCTACCAGAGTTTCATGTACCCCCTTCACCAACAGCTGAATGGTCGGAGCAGGGGGGTATCACAGGTGATGCACGGAAAGAGCGAGCACAGTATCATGGGAAGAAGAACGGCACAACCAAGAGAGAGAAAGAAAAACACAAAAAGCAAACCAAAATTAGAAGCTAAGCAAATACTGCTACACTAGAGCTTCATAAATGCAAAGGCATGAAGAAAGCTAAAGTGGTCTGGCAATCAGCACAAACATGACAAATTCAACAGTACAATGTTTTCTCTATTTTCAGATATTTTAAAACTTGAATTCAAACCTTTAGCAAGTAATTGCATGTTTTATTTCAGATACTAAAGTAATTATGTATTATAATTATAAATAAAGTTATGTATAATTAAGTACTAAAGCAATGTCAATTTGAGTTTGACAGTTTCATGTAAATGCTGTTCCTAACTCAATACAACACTATTTATCATAGTAGGTGGCTGTCAGGTGCAACACAGAAGTCCTGACTAGGCCAAATGTGTGTAGATTAGCCCACACTCAGTGATACCTTTCACACCTTTTACAAGAAGACAAACAGCACCTTCCCAGATGCCAAAAGCTCTCCTGAAAGTCATTCAGGACTACTTGATATTTAACTAGCATCCAAGCAGTATGCATGCTGGTCTCTGCAGGTTGAAAATGGAGAATCCTTAAATTATCCATGAAGTGTATTTCCTTAAGTCTTTTTGCAAACTAAGGAAGAGATATATTTGTTGCAGTGCATCCCAAATGTTAAAAGCTTGAAATCACAGTAAAATTCATTATCCCCAAACACAACAAAGTTGTTTGAATCCAGATGTTCCCAGGTGATTTTTTTACATTACCCGTGTCGCTATACACAAGCATTTGCTGCATATGTTGCAGATGCCCTTTACGTGCTTTATTCCCAAGAAAACCTACTAATTTTCAAAAACAGCAAATTGCAAATTTTTTCATATTCAACAAAATGGTGGGTTTTGTCTTCATTAATAAAAAGAGGAAAGATTAGATATGTCCATTTTGTGTCTCATGTAAGGAAGTCTGCATGTATTTGCTGGTTTTAGGAGATAAATATAAAAAGCTTATCAGTAAGTTTATGTGAGAAATAGGAAAGGTCTGTTAATATTTAGCTATAGTCTAATAATTCATATTGCAAAATGAACACAAATTCTAAGTTTTTCCCCTGGGAAAAGTGGTAGCTGTCAGTATATCAGTACCAAAACCAGGCAGTATTTACATCCTCTAACTAGAGAGTATTTTACATTCTGCTATTTGTTAGAGCATTCCTGCTTTACCAACTCTGAATTTAAACCAAAGTTCTAAATCGGTGAATTTAAACCAAGTTGTGAAAGATTAGAAGGAACCTGACTTTCCAGAAGCTTCCATACATAGCAGTCATTTTTATTAAGCAACATTTGTGTGTGCATGTATGTGAGTGCATGCATGAGTGCACACAGACATGGAATAGTGTGGCCTCACAGACAGTAACTGGAGAAGGAAGAATGGGAAGAAGCGGTGTAAAAACATAAGACACTGTTGCTGCAAAGCAGCTGGAGGAGCAAAGTTGCAACATCCTATACTTGTTATTCAGAAAGTATTAGGATGTCAGTTCAACTACAACATTCTAACATTAATACATTTCACAATTATTTACATTGGCAACAGCTCCAAGTGCCAATCTGTTGAGTTCACGGGCTACTCTTCAAACAGCTGTTAAGGACAGCTCACTCTTTGGTTATGATAGTTTCACTCTCAAATATAGCTTTACTAATTTTCACATTTATTAAAATAGAGAATGCTTATAATTTTCAATCTTGGACAAACAGGGACTGAGTTTTCTTTACCAACCTTCATTCTGAGAAAAGCCAAGCAGTTACACAGTGCTTTGAAAAAAAACCTGAAATGCTTGGGATTTGTATAATTAGCAAATAATTTAGAATGATCTCAGCTTCATTCCTTTCTGGTCTGCCACATTTCTAAGTATGGTAAAGCATGATACACAGACGCGTTCCATCATAGAGAAAGTAAAACATGCTTTATAATACAAGTGTCATTCTGAAGATGTGTCCCTAGCCCTGAACCCAAACAGACCAGCAAAGCTTATGTATAACTCAACTACGTGCTTCACGTTCAAACCAGAGCAATCAAATCTGTTTGTATCAACATTCAAATAGGAAACTACCGACTAAAAACACTAATACAGAAGCAACAGGAACAGCTGGACGGGCAAAGCCATGTAGCAGCATGTAAAGTGAGACAGACAATGTACATTTTTATCTTGTTTTGATTCCTCTAGATCATTACTTACACATCATAGACCTTAAAAATGGTAGCACAGAGCTTCCTGCCCCAGAGGAGCAAAGCAGTGGAAAGGCCCCATATCACTTCTGTGTCCTTCCAACCCTTAACAGACTGTAAAGGTTTGGTAAAGCAGTTGGGCCTGCACTCTCTGTGCTGCTCATAATCTTTACTGTTCTCATACAGCTGTCCTGCAGGTCACATGCTCTTCATTTTATCATCAATGGGCTTTGCCATTCAGCAGCCTCTGAGGTTACAGAAATTCCTTGAGTGATGGAATCTTTCAGTAGTGAAACCAACTATTACCACCTCTTTGCACAGGTGACTTCCCAAATTTACATAATGCCATGTATAAATACGTATGCTATGCCTATCCAGGAAGTGGCAATATGCTACTATTTTCAAGTACGAAAAGCATCTAAAAGAAAGCTGCCTAGGCTTTAGTAAAAATTGAAATATACAAGGAAACAAGATATGAAATAGCATGCCTAAAAATAATCAACATGCAGCTGAATTTGAAAAGAAGCTGCAACCAAGACAACAGCCTGTTGAAACTGAAGTCTTTCACACGTTTGGCTAATGTTTATTAGGGGAAAAAAGCTAATTGTTACAAATACGATATAAAAATGCTTTTGTGAGATGGAAAGTATGCAAATGTATTTTAAGGGTGTCCAAAAATTGCCATCTCCTTTTTAAAAGTAGGGGCAAAAAAAAAATCCCCAGAAAAAAAGGACGTTGTTGGATGTTTTCAACCAAAGTGTAAGGATGGAGCTTGTTGTGGTTGTTTACTGCTCTCTCTGCTCTGACTTGCAGACTGTCAGTAAAGAAAGTTAATGGATATGTTAAGTGCTCTTTTTTTCTAAGGCAGACTTGAGATTCATTTTTGCAAATGGATACAAGATGTCAGGTTCAGCTAGAGGTCTCCTGCAAAGCTATCCAAATGAGTCAAATGTGGAAGAAATGCACAAAAGAAGAGAAGGAAAAAGTAATGGTGATTAGAAATGTGTTTCTAGCATGCAAAGGACAAAAAGTTCTCTTTGTTCAGCCAGTGGAGTATGTCCCAGAGTTCTTGCATATGCCTTTTAAAATGAACATGCTATGAAACAAAGACATGATGTGAAAAAAGCAAACTTACTAGGCATACGTTTGAGGCTTTACTCTGACCAAAATTTATAGATGTTAAGGGAAAGATGAAGCTGTCATTATGAGGCAAGTAAAGTAACTGTAAATTCTTTTAAATTCTTTTAATTTTTACAAAAAATACAAAATTGGTTACATGTGTGTTTTCACCACCATGTCTGGTACAAAGAAAACTAATTTGAATTACAATGCAAGTGCATTGTATGAATGTACACAAAATCAACTGAAAATGTAAGTTGTATATTAGACTACTGATGATGTGTTGAATAGCAAAAGCAGAAGTTAAAACTCAAAGATGTTTATGTTTAACTAAAGACCTATAGAAAGATGTGCTGTTGAACAGAGAACAGATACAGAAACAACTGAACAACAACCTCCTGCTCCATCACACAGTACACAGCTTATTTAAGTACTTTGTAATTATTAAGAATGTAGCAACATTGTCTGATTGATCCCTGCTTTAAAAAATAAATTCTAGTTTTAAAGAAGTGAAAAAAAGTTTGGATAGCACTTACCTCAAACATTCTAGCAGCTGTACATCGAACAAGAGCAGAAGTATGGACAACTCCATACCATAAAACAGTTAATAGCAGCTCATGATAAGCTGGGTTTGCACTAGAAGAAAACAGTTGGGTAACTGATCAAACAAAAATACTCCCAAGCCCTAGATATGTTTTTTACCTAAAAAAAGCAGTCTTAAGAATTCCTTGTTCAACAAATCTAAAACTCCAGTGTTTATCTGTTCTGAAGATACAGAATACTTTTCTCATCCTGAAGGACTCGCAATATGTTACAGTCTAGAAAATATGCTGCATTTTTAAGACAATTAAAAAAGCCCAAGCGCAACTTTAAGAACATAATTTCCAGTGAATTATTATACTGAATGCAAATACCTATCTAGAACAAATGACAATAGTGTAATAAATACAAAATTAATTTTCATTCTCAATGAGTTATTTTTGTGGAAATTTTTTGTTTGGGCTATGGTCTCCCTCTTTTACACTTCATATTTTTTTTAAAACTGCTACATTTTTAACCTAGAAATTACATTTACACCAGGGAAAAAAAGCAAGTATACCCTTTATGCACCCAAAGCATCACAGTTATTTAAAATTACAAACAGATCAGCAGCTTGTAATAAAAGCTTCTAATGTATTTAGATGTAGTCAACCCCAAGGTATATTCTTTACCCTAGTTCCACAAAGGAAGCTTTCAGGCTATCCAGAGGAGCATGGGACAGTGAAAGCATGGTCATTACATCTTCTAGGAATCCAACTAACAGTTTACGGTCTTCTTCCTGAAGGAAAGGAAGAAGGGAGTACAGTGATGAATGTGCTGGAAGGATTGCTGAGGTTTTGATGACAACCAACAGCTACAGAGGAGATGAACTATGAAAAAGAACAAACCAGATTAAGCATTTAACAATTTTCTCTGGAATTTCAAAAATGTGCTTAAAGAACAAGAACCTTTCAAAGCAAACACACAAAGAGATTGTATTCCATCAACTAAGCACGTAGTCACGCATAAATTGTTTTACTAAAGAAACCTATAAGAACAGTACTTAAATTTATGACTCCTGAAAGTTTATAATTGGTCACAATCCACTAAAAATTTTTAAGATTTTGAAGAATTTATTTTTTTCCTGTAAGGTATGGATATACTAGAACTTAACTGCTCATTGCTAGAGGATTAGGTAATAGTTAAAGTATGTTTGTTCAGTATTAGGTAACACTAAAATTTTAAGACTCCAACTAGGCCCCAAAAGGCAGTTTACCTGTTTCAGTAAATTTTGCACAGTGATGTTTGCAAAGTTCACAGTTAAATGGCCGAGAACCCATTTCAGGAATAACATTAATAGAATTTTGATAGAGGGGTATGGTAACAACATGACCTAAATATGCACCACCACCTGACTAGAAAACTTTGCTTGTAAATGTATTTACAGCTGCCCATTCATCTACCTGTCTTCAAAGTACAAGAACAGGAAGTTTTCAAAGAACACAGTAATGTATGGGTATTTTTTAAAAATACATTTTCCACACCATTTTATATTTCACAAAGAAACAGAAACCTGAACCTACCTGAATATAACAGGTAAGGACCCCTGTTGCATAGATGGGAACTGTGGCTTTTGTTAGCACTCCATTACCTGCTGTGGAATCTAATGAAAGACAGTGAAGAATTTAGGTTTTATACATGCATATTAGTATAAAATATACATATTATATATAGTAGACTTACATGTGTGTATTCAAGTATTATATTTAAACACCTTTTTATACATACATGAAGAATTTATATGCATATATATGCATATATACACAAATGTGCTAAAATACTGCACAAGGGGTATTTGGATTTGGGATTTTTTTTTAACCTTACATACAATCTAGAACTTCAGAGTGTTCCATTCAGATTAAGACTAGATTTTTCAACATTTCACAAATTCACAAATAAATGTAAGAACTGCAGCCTGAAAATGTTATTTGAACAAGAGATTGAAAGTTTTTTTCCTGTCGCAGTTAAGATCAATTCGCTTGAGTAAAAAGCTACTTACCTATGTTTTCCTCAGACAGTCTTAGGATTTCCTGGAACTGTGGTTTTACCTATGCAAAGGATGATGAATCCCATGTAAGAAAACTTGCCACCATTGTCAATTAACTTAGAAAAAGAAAAGAATTGCAAAACAAAGCAAAATAAAATTAAAGAAAAAAAAACCGACCCCAAACAAAACAACAACCACCCCTCTCTGGAGGCAGCACGTACAGAGTTTTACAAATTTATAAATTTATCTTTAGGTAATCCTCTCATGTTTGACAACTTCCCTTGAAAGTATGTTTAAATTATATTCAGAAGTTATTTTATTGAGAAAAAATATATAATTCCTTGATAAAAATGTTTAGCTATCACCTACAGAAAATATTTCAGGTTGGGAAGGCATCCATTTTAAGTTTTTTAATCAAGTAAGGCTGGAGTACTTCACTAAGAGTGAACAGTATGCTGTCCTGAAGAAAGAAAGTTGTTAAATAACCAGAATTATGATGATCTCTCCTACTCTCTGTCATCCACAAAAGAAATATGAAAAATACAGTTTAAAAAAATAAATTGTCCCTGGTTGGGCAAGATGAGAAGGCCACTCCAAAATGACTAAAACCAGAAAAGGACATATAGAGCTCTAAAAATAGCAGGTTTAAATGTACTTAGAGAAAAGCATCAGTGTGACATGAAAATACAAATGGTCACAAAGTGTGGGTGTTCTAACATACTGTAAATACAGAGAATATGTGTTATCAAGATACTATTTATGTAGTACATTTAAGGTAATATCTTACCTTAGTGTTTGTAAAAATTTTCCCAAATGTCCTACAAAGTCTCCAGAAAAATCTAGAGAACTCATGGACACAGGCAGTTGATGCTACATTGATCTTGCCAACTATTTCTATAAGCTGTGGTAGCCTAAAAATCAGGAAACAAAAGGATAGTAAATACTACTCTGATTTTTTGCTTTTGCCCATTTACATTTGTATAGATTTACTGCTTATAATAATAAATACATGCACACAGAGAGCACTAATAGCGGTTCTAATAAAATTAACTACGTGTTCTGTACAATTCCTGACATGTGAAGAAACCAAGAATTTAAGTGCCAGGAAAGTCTGACCCATATTTTCAAACATCTGTTGCTTTCATGAGATAATCAGAATACAAAAATCTTTACTTCACAAGAGAACTATACCAATGCAAAAATAAAAGAAACAAGATTTCAGAGCAAATAGTTACCTACATGTTCTGCTAGACTTGATATTTTGTGAACAAAATCAAAGTCAATTCAGCATGAAAATTAAAACGCCTAAAATAAATTCATAGTTTTCCTCTTCAGTAATTCTCAAGCGCAATCATTCTTAGCACTCTAATATTCAGTAATTGTTAAACATTACCAGGCTTAAGAACTATTAACTTTGACACATTTTAAAATTAGGTATCCTAAGACACAAATTAACTCACAGCTGATTCACCACCCATAAGAGAGTCTCCCAGCCTGTGGTGCCCTCATGTTCTAGCTGATGGTCGTACAGTTGCAACAACACCGCCAATTGTTCGCGGCTTCCAATGATGACGGCGACGTCCTGAAGAGGCGACACGGGTCGGGGAAACCTAGTGACTGTAACAGCACAGAACGAGCAACCATGAACGAAAGAAGATGAAAATACCATGGAGGTGATGACAGAAACAACAGCTAAGAAACTGTGAAACTCATTAAGTACCTTCTCTATGAGGTTATCAATTTGCTTTCTAAAAATCAGTGAGTTAAAATAATCTCTGAGGAGATTATGTAACCCTCAGTTAAAAAGAGAAAATACTGATACAGGGAGGTTATGTTATTATTATTGCCGGCACAGCTTGACCAAGGTCAAACCCTGCCTGACCAACCTAGCAGCCCTCCGTGATGGAGTGACTACATCTGTGGACAGGGTACAGATGTCACCTATCTGGACTGCTGTAAGGCCTTTGACAGTGTCCCAAAGATCCTCTCTAAACTGGAGAAATATAAATTTGATGGATGGGCTTTTCAGTGAATAAGGAATTGACTGGATGGTCACATCTGGAGGATAGTGTTCAATGCCTTAATGTCCAGATGGACATCAGTGACAAGCTGTGTCTCTCAGGGGTCCATACTGGGACCAGTAGTGTTCACTGTCTTCATTAATGACACGGACAAAGGGACTGAGTGCACCCTCAGCAGGTTTGCAGATGACACCAAGCTGAGTGGTGCAGCTGACACACCTGAGGGACAGGATGCCATCCAGAGGGACCTCGACAAGCTTGAGAAATGCGCCCATGGGAATCTCATGAGGCTCAGCAAGGCCAAGTGCAAAGTGCTGCACCTGGGTCAGGGCAACACTCTGCGCCAATACAGGCTGGGGGATATGAAGGGATTGAGAGCAGACTGGGGGGTGCTAGTGAGTGATAAAACTGGACATGATCCAGCAATATTTGCTTGCAGACCAGAAAACCAACACAATCCTGGGCTACATCCAAAGCAGCGTGGCCAGCAGGGCGAGGAAGGTGATTCTGCCCCTCTGCTTCTGTCTCATGAGACCCCACCAGGAGTGCAGCTCTGGGGTCCCCAGTACAGAAAAAATATGGACCCATGGACCTGCTGGAGCGAGTCCCAAGGAGGGCTACAAAAATATAGTGAACAAAAAGATAGAGCACCTTTCCTATGAGGAAAGGCTGAAAGAGCTGTTCAGCCTGGAGAAGACTAGCCTGAAACCTGAAATTTTTGAATGCCTTACTTAAGTAGTAACCACTCAGTAAAAAAGTTCTCATCTTCAAATTACTCAGGTCAGCTAGATGAGCCTTACGATGGCATGTTTAACATTTTCAAAGGAGTATCAGACAGTAATGTACCACTACCTACTTTCCAAATTCTCCTTTAAATTGGTACCCTTTCTCTGCATCTTCACACACAGCACTATTACCAGCATGTGGCAGGTGTTACCAATAACACCTTTAAAAAGTATTTGCAACAGTAGAAAACATTCTACAGACTAGGAGTGCTGATCTAAGGACAACTTCACTGTGAGGCCATTCAGTCATAGAATGGTTTGGGTTGGAAGGCACCTTAAAGATCATGTAGTTCCAATGCTACTACCTTGGCAGGGACACCTTGAACTAGACCAGGTTGCTCAAAGCTCCACCCAACCCCCAACCTGGCCTTGAACACTGCCAGAGATGGGATGGTCTTCTAAGATATTACATAGATAGATAACAGATGGTGATGCTGCTGCATTATGCTGTGTTTTTCCCACTTCATAAATTTGTAAAAATTAACTGAAACTGAGGCCAGCCTTCCTGAGCTATTATTGGCTATTAATGGAAATCAGTTATTCAGAAACCTTTAGGAAGTACAATTAAAAATTACTTTGCTTTCTAAAAGCTTCGTATAAGAAGTAGAGAAAAACAGAGGAATTTTCTTTCTTTTGGTGATAATCAGGTATCTCAAGCGTAGCACATGGTAGAAAAAAGAAGCATTACTTAAGAAATTGCTAAGGCAGACCAATATGAAAAAATCCATGTATCAGAAATTAATCACTTACCTTCTATTTGTGGTACTTCTCCCTGAAGTTTAGCTTTGATTGTAAAAGGTGCATTCTGTAGCACCAGTGCAAACAGCGAAGGAATCAATGACTGCAGGGCAGACAGATACATGTGAAGCTTATGTTCATCCAAGCCATGTTCTCCCTCCTGAAACAAATAGGACATTTACTTGAAAGTTTTCAGTTTGGATGATCTGTTCCTTAAGCATGTACTCCCTGGCAAGACACCAACACATCTGTGATGAGCTTTTACACAGACACACTAATTATAAAGCAATTTAGCCTAACCATAAGCATATTTTGTCACCCTTAAGTTACCGCTACTCAAAAGATTCAAGCAATACAGCCTCTGGCATTTAGCAGTTCATGCTGATGAACAGACTGATATTTTGAAAGAACATTTTTCAGCACATTTTGGAAATGTGGATCCTTTGCCTCAGAGACCAAGGCACGTAAAGTGAATAAACTAGTCACCTGTACTCTGAAAGCAAGCATCTTCTTTCAGTGTGTTAGATAGTTATGAGGTAACCAATTTTTCCAGAACTTTTGAGGTATCTACTGAATGAAATGTGCAAACTGGATCATAATTGGAAATGACAAACCTTAACCATTCAAATACACTTCTATTGCTTTTATTTAAAAAAAACCCCGCAGTTTACTAAAATCTACACAATTTAAACATGGGGCAAATGCTATTAGGCCATAAAACAAAACATTATTAAAGAAGAGTATGTTTAGTTCGGGGGGGTTTTGGGGTTTTTTCTTATTTTTCCTTCTTCCAAAGTACAAGTACAGAATACAAAGAAAATTCTCCAGTGTAGAAACAGCTGAGGACATACCCTGAGCAATTTTTCAATTTTATTAAGCAGTGTAGGTATAAGATGGAACTGCAGATTTCCCAGTTCTGTTGTCCAGGCAGCGTAAGCAGGTAAAAATACCTGATGTGTTGCACTAACCACACGTTCTGAAGGGTCTCCTAAAGCTGAAAGCAGCAACTCAAAACCCTGGTAAAAGACATTGAAGAATGCAGTTATTTCCCAAAAATTTATATACACGTTTTACCACTCTGCCTTCAAAAACTCAAAGAGAAAAGTTCTTTATTTTCACTTATCTGAAACATTACTGGGCAGCATTAAGCTGACCTACAGGCAGGCTTTGTTGTAGCAAACGAATCTGTGTTAGCAAGTGATGATCTCAAACTGGCTAATAATATCAGGTGGGCAGTGAAGTGGTATGTTCTTAAAGGCAAATTATGAGCTATTAGAGCAGCTTCTGTGTAAGGCTTACACCTGAAATTCTAATGCTACTTGTAGTTTTTCTGTTTTGTCTTGGTGGTGTAGTAAAATCAACATTCATATAAATAATCACAATTTTTAGAAGTATGTGGAAAGACTTAATAAAAATGCAGGAATTTATAAAAACCCCTATTATTATACAACCCCCTGTTCATGAAGTATCTCTAGAAAGCATTTTATCTATGCAGAACCCAAACCAAATTATACCTGTTGATATTTATCTGGATCATCAATATAGCCCATAATGATGCCAAGGCTTTTGATCACAGCTTCTCGTACCAGATCTGCCTTATCTTCCATTAGCATTTGTTGCAGCATGGAAAGTACTAATGAACTACGAATTTCTTTCTGTTTGTAAACAAGAAACAGATTTGTTAAATCCAATGAAACAAGAAATGTGGGTTTGTATCAACTATTACAAATAGTTTGCACTTCTATTAGTGCTCACAAACAAAATCCCTTCCTCCAACCATAGATTCCTTTATGAATATTACATGTTCAGTTTTCACAATGAAAGATGAATGAATATAAAATGTCAATAGCTTCATTAGACAGACTTTTGTCCTACTAAGCACAGAACTAAGGTCCTTTAATTCACATGGAACCAAAAATAACTAACACCAATAAAACTACTATAGGCCTAGACTCGAAACTAAGTAATCACTGCATTGCTAAATCGGAGAAGTGGGGGTTTTAATTTAGGTTCCCTCCCCCCACCCTTTTCTCTGAAGCTTCAAATTCTAGTTTACCACTGACATACTTTTCGCTGCTTCTTCCAACTGGCAGCACTCTTGATGTAACATTCCACAGTGTCTGAAGAATGCTACAGTTGAGTGCCAATTCTTTTTTCACAGATTGTTTCCTTAATTGGTCCTAATAATCTCTTCTTTACGTCATTTTTACTGAAATGAGTATTCATATTGTTTTTAGAAATATTTTATAGTTAGATTAACTTGTACTTCCTCACAATAAACACTCTCCTTCTTAAAGTGACTTAGTGAATCTCACGTGTGATATAAAGTAGAAGACAATGTGACTGTCTATGCATAAAATACACACTTGGTAATGTTCAAAATGACAAAGGATGCTTACATTACGCATCAGATTTTTACTCTGCTTTCACTAGCAGGTATTCAGAGTCTATTAATACTTACTGGAAGGTAAGGTGCAAGAGCTCCACAGGATTCTGCTACCAGTAGCCGTCGCTCGGGGTATTTGTGGTTGATCTGGTAAAGAAAAACAGATGGACTATTTGCTTTACAGTAACCAGCATTCAAAATGTGGTTAGAATGAACTGCAGCGGAGGGAGGTGTCTGCACCTCTTCAATAAACACTGACTGAACTCACAGAAGCTGCACCTGGGTACTAAGCAGCCTCAAATTCTTGCACTGAGGCATAAAGGTGAGGCAGTTGTCCTGTAAGACAGAGCTTATAGCAAGGGAAGAGTCAGAGAAGCACATATGTATATAAGAAGCATGTATGGATATGCATTGAAAAGGAAAGCAGCATATGGGCTGCTGTACTCTAAAGAATTTGCGTAACTCCTGAACCGGCATGAAATGAAATACTTTGTCTTATGAAGCCCTTCAGGAGCACTGTTCCTCCAAGAGCTACACAAGTGCCCTCTAGTGCTCTGAGCCAACCAGTGTAGCAGAGCTGCCCAGGTTTTGCTAAGCAGAGTCAAAAGACACCTGTACAAAGCCAAGCTCATTTGCATGCTATTAAAGTTCTGCTCTCAAGCCCAGCATAAATACGTCACACCTCTAAAAACAATTCATATTACCAAGAACCTCTTGATACTGTGCTATTTTCCCTTTCTACTCAAAAGTTGCTTGAAAATTCTGCCTTACAAATTTAATACTGACACTTTGGAATCAAGTTTGCATTCTTTTGGAGTCAGATCTAATGGCCTGTGTAATGGTTGTACAATGAAACAAGCAATATATTTCAATATACTTCGTGAATAAAAGAATTTATGGTTAAATGCTGAGAGTGAAATGTGAATTTTTTGATCCTGTCAGATAAAATAGGATATGCAGCATTTGGTGCAACTGTTTCTTTCTTTCTTGCTATGCAGAGTGTAACCTTGGTGAGGCAGCCATCTCACCATGAAAAAAGACCAAAGTACTCACTGCCTTCTTTGTTTCTATCTTGAAAGACTTGCCTCCAGTAGCCTGAAGTCCCCAAAATCCATGCCAAATTCTGGCACAAGAAGGACCTTTGGCAGAAAACTAGGAGGCCAGGAAACATTTGAAGAATTTGGACACACACTAGTCTGTGGGCCCTGATGGGGATGCCATGAGTGCTCAGGGATCTGGCTGATGTCATTCCAAGAACACTCTTGACAATTAACAAAATGTTGCGGCAATGCGGGAAGTTCCTGAGGACTGGAAGAAAGCAAATGTCACTGCTACCCCTCAGGAAGGGCAAAACACAGGCCAGTCTGCCTCACACCAGCTTCTAGGAAGGTGTTGGAGCAATCAGTCTTACAAAGCATTTGCAAACATCTGAAGGACAAGAAGGTGGCTGGAAATAGCCAGCATGTGTTTATATAGAAAAAACAACACACAACCAACCTGACAACTTTCTGAGATGACTGGCTCAGCACACTCAATGATGCCTGATTCTAGCTGTTCTGCCATGAAATTACTGAGAACTCTCTCAAGAATGAAGTGTAGAAAAGATGATTTCAAAGAGACTTAAATGAACAAATCCTAAGCTTCAGGACTAAACTGAAGTCTCAAGCATGAGAGAATGTTCTTTGAGCGTGTCTATCATTATTTTGCATTCATTCATCATAATATTCAGCTGTTTTTGGAAGTATGGAGATTTCACAGTTGAAAAATATTATGGACACGTGAGAGGCTGCTTTAAAACCTACTAGGCTGTGAAGGTGGTGAGGCACTGGAACAAGTTGCCCAGAGAAGCTGTGGATGCCTCATCCCAGGAAGTGTTCAAAGCCAGGTTGGATGGGACTTGGAGCTAGATGGTCTTTAAGGTCCCTTCCAACCCTAATTTTTTTATTATTCTGTAAAATCTTTGACTTCTGTGCCATCTTTTCAAATGCAAATTCCCCATTGGAAACAGAGACACACATCAACTTCTGGAGTTCTGCCTACCTGAGGGAAACAGCAATGACTAGTTTTTAGCTGGTTTAGGTGGTCTGGCATGGCAATATAAATATCACCCTTGATATTCCAAAGACATACTGGAGGAAAAAAGACTCACATTTCTGTCAGGTTTGTGTTCAGGGAAGATGACTAGTCCTTGGAAACTAAATGTAACTAAAATGTTTATTACAATTTATTTTCCTTTTGTCTTTAATAAGTAGTATTTCAATTATGGAAGCCAATAACTCATCACTAGTTTTGAGTGACCTTTTTAGCATTCACAGAACCTTCAACTAAACTGAGTCAGTTACCAAATTTTACCTGCAAAAGTGCAGGTAGAGAGTTTACAAAGACTAGCCTGATAACGCTGAGCTGCAGAAGGTATCAATGAAAATTATGAATTTTCTGAGGGCCCAGTCCTTTGCATCTGTTAATAGATTTTGGTTGGAGACCAAGAGCATGAATCCTTTTCATGATTTACACATCTATTGCAAAAAGTAGAAAATTATGTCTATATTTGAGTTCCTTCTATAAACTTGAGACTTGTGACAATAAGATTCAGCTGGTATTTCACTGGAGAAAATAATGACCTGGTTCTAGTACTGCAAAGAAAGTCTGGCAAACTGCATTAAGTAAGTGCACTATAACATATGACTTGTCAGTCTGATATGCTATACTGTTACAGTTGGACTCGTTTCTCTTTTGCATCAGCAATTAGCAAGAAGTGGATGAGAAAAATGTGCTCTTACTGAGGTGAGATAGATTTTTTCAAACACAGTTTAATTTTCCTGGGGACTAAGAAAACAAAATGTTGCTTACAAAATTAAGCAAAAATACAGAATTCTTTGAATGGCTCCTTTCAAACTACTACTGTCATGAGACCATTTAATCAACAGATACATCAGTCATTCACAACAAGCACAAATGCTGCATATAATTTGTACTTCTACTGTCAGAAAGCATTAAGGCTATTAAAGCTTAGACTTTATTGTCAAACACAGATTGCTGTGTTATGCAAGGAACAGTAGAAAACTACCAGACCAGAAAGCCTCTGCCATCAAAGCAGGCATTCCCACTCCGTCATGGCTTAGTTATTCATTGTCTTTTCAGGCAATGATGAATTCAATTTCCTTCACTGTGATAAGAAAATACAACACATTTTCACCTGAACTCATGTTGTTCTGCTTCTATGCCTCAGATGAAACAGTAAAAACATTTCAGTTCGGTTGTTCAGTTATTTCTATTAATTTGGAGTATCTGTGAAAAAGATCACTGTGATTCTACAAGTGACATGTAAACTTCAGGCTCATCTCCCAGGTGCCCATCTGAGACACTTGCTCATGACTACTTTGGTTATTGATTTTGTTTAAGAATTTAAGGTAGCTGAAGTGTGGACACTGTTCCAATGACTTAATACAACACCAAAAAAAATCAGCAAGTAAAATCTTCGAATAAAAATGGATTTCCAACAGTTTGGAAGGTACAGTAAAAATTATAAAGGTACCTACCTAGCAATAGGTTACACAACATTGATGATGAACATGTGCTTATCTACACTTCTGTATGTCAGAGATGGAAATATTACAGTTTATGACTTAAACTTTTTCATGAAGGACTTTTAAAACTGTGTTGCAAAAGCTGCAGAGAAGACACTGCACCCTGAATAGGGCCCTGCCTGAGGCCTTACACTGCTCACTGATGAAGACAAGATAAAGTAACAGCTCAGGGCTGGGGACATTCACAAAGCCTAAGCTTAGCACCTCCAGGGTGGAGACCACAGCCCCAGGGCTATCAGCTGCCAGGCCTGCACAGACCCTCACACCAAAGGGTGGGGGGAGAGAGGCTTCGGGTGTGTGTTGGGATAGCTTCTGGTGAGAGGCACAGTGACTGCTGCCCATCCTCACTGTGCAGAGCCCAGCTGAGGGGCCTTTCACCCAGGGGGGGAAAAGCTGATCCGCAGCAGAAGGGGTGACACAGCCCAGCAAAGGGCCCCCTTCAAGGGGGTCCCCAGACCCTGCACCAGAGCACCAGAGATAATGCAAAGGACAGTGTGTCAAGCTGGCCCCTGCAAGGGAGGCACGTGGGCGTTCCCACCTGGCCCAAAGTGTGTATTTATCCACGGGACTTTTCACTCTGCGGCGTGTGGCCGCATGGCGGCGGGGGACCCTCACCCCCAAGAAGAGCAGATGGAGGGGAGCAAAGAGACATTGTCAGGACCCTCGGATGGGTGATATACTTACCTAACCCGTCACCTCTCCTTGTCCCCGCACCCCCGCCCTTCTTTCTCTATGTCTTTCTTTCTTTCTTTTTCCTTCTCTTTGCCTCTTTTACTATTAAATAAAATATATAAATTTTTTGGCAACAACATCTAACCTCGTTTGGTTTTAGTCTCATTTTTGGGAATATTTTGAACCTTCTCGAAGTTCCTTCCAGTTTAAGCACAGAAACTTAGTTTTTCTTTGCTCTTCTGGGTTTAAACTGGATCGCAACACCATATAACAAGCTTATTCAGGTAAAGCAGGTAACTAGAATCTCCAGATAGTCATTCATAAGCTTTCTGCTTCTGAAGTATGTGTAACCTTAGATAAAAATATACATGATGTGAAAAACTAACATCCCAATATCTTTTTGAAAAACATTTAGAACTGCTGTTCAATGAAAACCAAACCCAAAACCTCCCCCTCAAACAAATAAAACTCAAATTTATGAACTTTTAATAAATTTTGGAACGTAAAGCAAACAATAATCATTTACCTGCTCCCAACACTGTGGTAAAAGTTCAGCTTCTACACGTGTTGGTCCAACATGTCGGGCAAATGCCACACACCCAGTCAGTATCATCTGTCTGAAAATATAAATTTAAAGCTTTAATCTGCTTATAGAATTTTATAATATATAACATATATTCTTTAAGTTAGGAAAAACACATGATGACAGGCAATAAATAGTCGTCTGCAGTCAAGATCTCACACCATCCACACTGACTTAGAGACTAAATATTAAATTGAAAGCCACTATTATTCCTGCTCATGGCAGGGTGGGGATTTGCTTACATGACGTTCAAATGTCCCTTCCAACCCAAACTATTCTATGATTTTACCTTGCATATATTCAAAATGCCTTTTCCAAAATCTTGCAGATCCTCAACTCCATAATCCAGAATCTCTGATTTGGGTATTTCTGATTTCATCTGAGATTGGGAGTCTCTGACTAAATCTCTCATTTAATTCTTAGTACTGAATACTATCATGCAGTAAAAGGATCTAAATTACCTAATACTATCATACTAGCAGTATTTTACTGAAGTAAATTGATTTTATTTAGAAGCATTTGTGAGATTGAATGAATTTTCTTCAAAGCAAGCATTTCTTATTTCTTATTTGACATAGTTTATTTCTTTTATGACATAGTTTTGCAACATTCTAACATGCAAGTTACTGTCATCTCTCACAAAATACTGGACTTCACTCTTGTGAGAAATCTTCCAAAGCCCACTAAAAAATGAAAGCAAGTAATCAACTAGTAGTATCTATGATAATGTTATTTGTAGTCATATTCTTACATTTTTTATCTTTCATGAAAGTCTGCAAGAAATTGCCATTGTTCCATCAATTTCACAGGCATAGAGGTATATTTAAAATTTCAGTAAGATTGTACTTTAATGTCATTTGTGATATTTTATTTAATGAGTGTCTATCTTGCTAAGATGTTTTTACTTCTATTTCTCCTCTTGATAGGATTGGAATAATACCAACTTTGCATGCAATTCACCAGTTCTATTTACTTTTAGTGCCTACATGAATTCTTAAACACCCAGTTTCAAATGATAATGTGTGGACATAAGACTCAATTTTATCACCTCCTCAGTAAGATTAGGACACTACTCAGAGTTCATTACTATTACTCTGTGAAATGTAAGGCAGAATTAATTTGTTACTATTTTAGTGTCATGTCTAAACTCCTAAATATTTCTGTACCAATAGCATCCCCTTAAGGTTGAAAGGCAGAGATTCTGCTGGTTATTTTTTAACCCCTTAGATTCACTTGCTTTCAGAATTTTTTAGGAGAAAGATCCTATTAAAAGGTTGGAGTTTTTTTATCCCAGCATTCTTTCGGCCAACAATCAGAGCAAACGCTTTTGTTTTGTTTTGTGCTGTGTGTATTTGGGTTTTTTACCTCTCTACAACATTCAGAGAACTAGGCCTTTGATCAAGATAAAAAATAGGGAAAAAACAAAAATGGTTAGATAAGACTCAAGAAAGCAACAACTGATAGCAATATGGAGACAAAGGCCTGTGGTAATTCTGAGTTCTACTGCAAACAAAATAGGCATTTGAGTTATTATCTTTGGTTCTATACACTGCACCTAATCACAGAACTGAGCAACAGAATATATATTTTTAAGGTACTAGAAATTAGCAGAACATAGCAATCACTTGGAATTTTCTCCCTTAGAAATAGGATAAACCAAAGTATTTTTTCTTAAATCAAACCTTTTAAAAAAAGGTCCATGAAATCTCAAAATTAAGTCAGATTTCCTTTTGCCCTGCCTACAGAGATGGGAATTTGAAGATATTACAAACATACTTGAAAATAAGGTTTTAAGTATTTTACTGCAACCATTTTAACAGTGTATGATAACAGTCAGCATTTCAGGGAAAGGAAAATTTTAAGGATCTCAATAAGAGGTGACTGAACCAAGGTTTTAATCTTGTCCTATTACAGCCAAACATTAATCTCACTTCTTCATGGCTCCTAGCCTCCAAAACTAACATAAATTGAACAACAAGGAGGTTAGGTGAACACATTTTTGTTCCTCTGAAGAAGAGAATTTGATAGGCATTTTTAAAAGCTGAATGGGACATTAATGAGCAAAGCCTTGAGGATAAAAGTGGCCTTGTTAAATATGTTAGTGTACAAGACTATAGCAATATGCCAAGCACCAAAAAGCATCTCCCATGGGCAAGAGGTATAATCCAGGCTTTCTGCATAATTGTTAACATACTTCAGATATTTGACCTTGTAAAATAAAATACTTGTTTTAATGGGTTCATTCTTAAAAATGCAATGTCACATTTCAGTCTCTTGCATTTAGCAAGTTAAAACTGTCAACTAATCAGCTGCTACACCGAGGTACAATGTAGTAGGCCTGTACAGTATAGCAGAAAGTAAACAAACAACAAGAGATAATTAACATCATCGTTCTGGTGATTAAACCTGAATGTCTTCACTGCTAAAATATTATTTAAACATATTTAGATAAAAACAAAGCACGCATAATACACTTCCATACAAATCCATAAATATACTGCCTCCCCCCCAAAATCTGAATAAGTATTTTCTATTTAATTAGTATTCAGAATCTCTTTTATTTAATGGAATCTTAACTGGTTTTCCATCAGGTTATAGCACCTTTAAAATCTATTACTATTTTTATGTGTGCAAATATATATTATGTATATGCATGCTTTGTCCTGGAGTTTATGGCAGACTATTTTTCCCAAATTTCTGATGAAAACAAGTTAGTTTTATATATAAATCTCTAATTCACAACAAAAAATGAACAAATTCAAGGAAAAAAGCTTTTTCTTCTTTTTTTAACTGCTGGAAAAGACACACCTAATGCACCTAAAGGGGGCTATGAAAAGTCTACTTGATAGGCCACCAATCCTCTAACAGATTAACCACAAGAGACTCCAAGCGAGATGTAATTTCCTTCCCCTTCAACCACAAATTAATTTAGCGCCTCAATCCACATGGGACATTCAAAACATTTCAGAAGCAGATTTCTAATGACTCTGAAGTAGAACCAGGATTGCATCTTTTCATAATTTCAATCTGCATGGTGCCACTATGCTGCAAGTTGCTTTTGTTTATTTAAGCTTTTTTTTTTTTTTTTTGTCTCCAAAGCCATGGCTCTCAATTATACCTAATCTCTAAATTTTACCATGGGAACGGTTTAAAAAGATGCCTGAACACTACAGTTTTGGAGAATCTCCAAAAGAAATGCTTTCCACCTATTTCATAAAGGCTATTTTGTCTAAAGACAGCCTAGAGCATCAACAGATACAGATGCTTTACAAAACACCTCTAATGAAAATAATGGAAGAGCTACAGATTAAACATGAAAAATCTTTCCACAGTTAGAGAAAGAAACATACCAGCTTGGGTACTGTCTTTCAACCTTAAGGTTATTCTCATCAAGATCAGTACAAAGTCAGATTTCCTGAACATTAGGGAAGAGTTAAATTTATAGAACAAAAGGTGTAATTTGTTTCAGTCTTAACCAATATGAAACAAAGTTCTGAACACTTCTCAGATGTAGATCACTGCTACATTCTTCTGAATTTTTTATTGCTACCAGAGTAATGAGCCATAAGTAGAAAGAGCACTATTTTCCCCAAAGAAATGTGGTGGTTATCTTAACAAACATGTAGATCACTAAGACACACTAAGACAGGTTTAAAAAAAAGCTGTTCTGATTTAACAAAACAGTGTAAGTTCATCTTTAAACAAAAAAAGGAACTGAAATGTTGCACTGCAGCTTGCAAGCACATTCTTACATTTCAGTAACTAGGAAGCACAGGTCATGGAAATGCAAAGTCCTGAAGTTGGCATAAATTTGTCAACACTATATAAGCAAAATACCAGCTTAAACGAAACTTGTTTAATACCACCCAATAATATCCAATTTCTATTAGTTCTGCTGCTTGGACAGAGAAAAAGGTTCCTGCTTGTCCCGCACCACACAAGCGCAAACACACCTTTGCTCATCGTCTGGTCGTTTGATCAAATTGAACAGTATGTGCAGAAGCTGATCTCTCTCTTTGGGTTCAGGATGGAGGCAGGCTGTACACAGTATGAGTGGGATCAATTCCTAAAAAGTTGTGGGTAGGGGAAAACCAAACAAAGTAAAATCGCTTTGGGCATACATTCATTAACAGCAAAAGAAACTAAGAAGATAAATCTAACATCACATAACATCAAAACAGTTAGAAAAGATACTTTGGAGTCGTGATGTCTTATTAAGTGACCTGGGGAAAGTGAAGGTCTACAAAAGTTAGAATTATTTTCCTGCTAGGAAAAATCAGGGGAAAACCAGCACATAAAATGAAGAGCTCTGCAAAATTACAATTAACATATGCAGGTCACCTATGACCAGAATTAGAGGACAATCATGGTTTCAATTGTTTTCACTACCTACTGAACTGAAGCTCCACAGACATCTATGGAACAAAGCTCCTATGGAAAAAATGCCACGGAGTAAAATGTCCAATTAAACATGCACAATTTTGTGCACAAGTTTGAATAAGCGTTGAGAAACATACATCAGTAAAGGTGACTGCAGACAGATTTTGTGTTGACTGACAACTATCTGATTTTTGTAAAGGTTCTATGATTTTTTTTTTCCATGCAGAAGCAATCTCTGAAGCTGAATTTTCTTTTTGGAGCAATTTAAATCCCTTAAGGAACAAATTACGAAGAAAATACTGTGTAAAACACGTAGAGAAAATATGATCTTCATAGTGAGGAACTCCTCCTTTCTAAATATGCCTACAAAGCTCATGGTATTCATTCCCAAAAGAAACAAATGTTTCTAAAACATTGTCTGGAAGTCCCTTTCCTTGACCTTGTTAATGTGAGCTTTTACTCCAACTGAATTTGGAAGCTAGACAGTTTCTAGGTGATTTAATAACTTAGGGACAGAAACATCACACTGGGAGGTCAGGAAAAAAAGAAAAGAAAAAATGCAGTGTCTGCAAAAAACATGGGCAAGTAATCTGGAGATTACCTCGCACACCTGCTGTGTACTTTGGAACCATTTTAAGCAGAAAGACTTTTTGTGAATTATTGAGTTGTGACAAATAAGCAGGTGACAGTGGGAAACAAATCTAATGTTAGTAAGAGAGATTATATAAAACCTGGAAAAATTTGTAGTGGTTTGGAATGACTTTGCAGGGAGGTACCAATTTATTCTTGCAGATATTCAAAGTGACCTAATCATGATGTTCTTGTGGACTTGTGGAAACACCACTGACAATATCCTCACTGCTCAACTTGTATTTTCCTAAACAGCAGGAGCTATGTTTATATTAAACACTGAACAATACTCCATTCTAGAGCAGTGTCTAAGCTAGTCAACTCCTGACAAGCTCTTTTTTCATTTTACAAGAATTCTACTCAGTGTGCCATTTTCCATCCCCAAAGATGACCAAGATACAACCTAAACTTCATTTTAACATTCTGTGATTCTGGATGATATTTTGGCAAAGTTTAACTCAATTATGATACAGATTAGGGAATTTATGACAGAGGAAAAAACATGGAAATACCCTACTTATCACTTAAAAAATCTAAAAGGAGAAAAGGAGAAATAAAAAATAAACTTGAATAATTTGAACATTCCCATTTCTTAATACTTTTAAGAGTAACAGGGGGTTGTTTTTAAATAAGTCTAGCACAACACAAAATAACATGAACTGCAGACGTGCATTAAAGAAACTTTACAAATTAAATTGCATGAAGAACTAAATAACTTTCTTCAGCTGAGAGCTTCTTTCCCTCTAGAATCTGCATGTTAGATTTTATTATTTTTGGATACTTAAGATTTTTGCCCATTTAAAGTTCTGGGAAGTCAGGGGGTTTAACCTATTTAACTTTTTTTTGTACTGCACAGAAGAATTTTCTCTCCTGCAAACACTGCTTTAATTCAAAAAGATTTGAAAGAATATTACTAAAATAATACCTGCCCCAAACACCACTCTAAATACCACTACTTATACATCAAAGTAAAATCTTTTAAATAGGAAATCTGATTGCAATTTGTAGATACAGAAGAAAATCACCTCCTTCACCATAAAGAATAAAGCTCATCATAAAACTTAAAGAAACATCTGTTACTTTAGTGAAACCTAAAATTCTGAAATCTACCCTAAGTTCACATTATTCAACTGCTCTTGCAAGTATTCTTAAATACTCCTATGAAAAACTTTAGAAAGAATATACGCCATGAAATGGGACATTTATGGTGTTTTTGTTTCATCTGTTGAAACAAACACATTGACTTGATCTTCTTAGTATGTTTGAGTACCTACTCAAAAATCTAAACTGCTTACTTGGAACTAGTTATAGATTTTAAAACAGTGCCATGAGGTGGGGTTTTTTTAAGCTTCTTACTGAATTTAAGGAAGTTCAAGTTCTCTTTTTTCAGCAGAGTCTGCACGAAAGGAAAACACCTGAGAATATTCACCTAGGAACTACTGCCTTGTGTCTGAAAGGCTAATGAGTAACCTAACAGCATTGACATGGGGCAGATACAAGGCTGGTTCTTTACCTTGCAGAAAGCTGGTTATTATAGCTGACGGAATTAGCTGTATTTTCTTGTCCATTGGTCACATTCTCTCATGCATACTATGGGAGAAGAGAGTGTTCTCTGCATCGCTGCATCAGTGCTTCTACAGTTCCTTCTATTAAGGGGAGTGGAGAAACAGTGAGAAGTCTTGAACAGTGTTTTCTGTACTCCCTATAGCCCTCATGGACAGGAAGGTAAAACTGGAAGCAAAGGGGACTGTGGGACCAGAAGAACAAAACTGCTCTACAGAGAGAAAAACAGGTCAAGTGAAGTCTCCCAAAGACTTACAAGGGACAGATGCTTCTCAGGACATTCAGGAGCATTAAGAACAAAAACCAACCTACAGGTAGGTTTGAGCTCATTTCTTCTGTTGCTAAGGGTCATGCCTTTGATGTAGGTTTGTTTTACAAAGCTCAGGTTTTGCATTCTTGAAACCAGCCGAGAAGCTATGGAAAGTAATAATTTTCCAGTAAGACATGGTAAGATTAGTATTTGGCTGTTTAAATTCAAGAGGAAAGTTCACAACATGGTTATGGAGACTCTATATAATTATTAATAATCAAGGAGTGGACTTCCAGTGCTATTTGAAACACTCTGCATTCCTTGGGAAGGAATACCACTTGTGCTGACAGTCACACAGCAAGAACTTAAGTTTCAAAAAACCCCAACAACTCTCCCTCTATTTAATTTGGGATCCTTCCTAAACATTCTGTTCATCCCCAAGTCCTTCTTTTCTCTTTTGCCTCCGAGTTCAGAACATGAGTTTTGATAGTTTCTGTTGGTGTTAATCAACAGGAGTGACTAGTGACTTTCACGACCACAGCAAGAAGAGTGACTGCCAAAGCTTTGATACTGTTTTCCTGTTAGATTCCAAGCAGACTGACATCATAACATCATCGGCACTTGCAGCTTGATGTAATAAAACATTGTGTGTCATAGGTCCCACCTCTACTACTGAAAAGCCAAGTTCGTACCTGAGGCAGTTTACATTTTTTAGCTACCCAGATGTAGAATGGAGAGAAAGAAGTTATTCTGGTTTTACTGTGAGAGAAGCTACATACAGGTGACTGACAGACAATGCTATGAGGCTGACCTAACACATTGCACAAGAGAACTGAAACAGCCCATCTTCTCTCTGCTCTGCTTCTGTGTAACTCTCCATGTAGGTCTCTCCAAAGAAAAACTCACATTTTTCTCACCATAGTATCTCTGGACAATTTCTTCCTAACTTACAACAACTTGCTCCATTATCTTTGAAAAGGATTCACTATTTGAGTTAATTAAAGTTCTCAATAAAGGCAATATTTACATGGGCATATGGAGTAGCCTTCATTACGGTCAAAAGAATGTGGCTTTTAAACAGTAATTAGTACCACCTAAACTATATGTAAGACAGTTCCTTCTACATATTAAAAGTATTACAACAAAATATTAAACATTGGGTTTTTTTTAAGTGCATCATATAGAGAGCATCTTAGAAGGTAGCAAGGAATTTTCTGTGTGTTGTTTCCATCATTATGTTTTGCTAAACATTCCAACAAGTCTTCTACATCTTAGTAGCTCTCATTTATCACTGTCTTCTTGCTGGAATGTTCATAAGTGAAGTAATTATCTCAGAGAATAAATTTAACTAGTATTAAATGTCAAGACTGGTTACTTCAGTAGGTTCAAATAATAGTATTTTTTATTACTCCCAAATATCAATGTATTAATATTGCAAGCAGGTGACAGTATATAAACCAGGATGACATAATCAATTTTGTTAATGTGTTCCTTTTAATCTTCTTTAACAGTCAATGCTTATATTGTGAACCAATGCTATATTAAAATTATTCTGTAACTTAGCTTCTGGAAAGTAAATAAAATAAAATAATCTTATTGTCTGCAACTGAAATAGCTGCAGGTACCAACAAACCACTGATAGGGACTTTCTTGGGCAAGAATATATTTGAAGTTCAGAATTCATCCTTTTAGTTTTAAAATGAAAAAAAAAAAATCATAGGATTAATGCATGACTCAAAACTTTGTGCCACTAATCTTACTAATATTAAAATCACAGCTCTAATTACCTTTCATGGGGTGAGACTATTATTCCAGGATCCAAAGTAAGCCTCTCAGAGATCCCAAAGGGATGCTTTTACATAAGAATCAATGGTAGGGTTGTGGGTATGAAAAAACTTTGTACTTCTTTGTCTGTATCTACTGTTTATTTGAAAACACATATATAAAAGTTTGTGATACAACAAAAGCTGGCAATTCAATTCATAAACACCAAATTCAACTCCCTGCATCCATGAACTATGTAAGCTTTATAGACAAAATTGTGAAAGACATCAGCTTTCAGACTAGAGATGAACAGGATACTCTATGAGACTGAGCTATTTTACTCTAAGGAAACTGCACTAGGCCCTCGTATCTCGAAGGGAACTAAAGGACTTAAAAAATTCCTGGAGCACCCTCACCCCCAGAACAGAAAAGCCCTGCAAGCCAAAACCAATACTGCATGTATACCAGAAAAGGACCAGCAAACAGGCTGTGGTCAACACTACCCCTGTTTCTTAAAAACATCATTTATAGAAGCCTACAGCAATCTAAGTTTTTCAGAATAACAAAGTATTGTAATTGTTAATTTACATTTATTTTTCCCTATAATGTGAAATTAAAGCAATCATCTAGAAGATATTGATAACTGACAGTTTTCATGCCCAGCAACTCAGGTTTATGTACCTTTATCCATATCCAACCAGAATGAAATCTGCTTAACACAGCCCCAGAAACAATTAAGTATACTGCCAAGATCTGACACAGTATTCTTTTACATTTCTTTAACAAAGCCAGTATTTTATGGCTTTTAAAGCATAAGACTGAGATGAAAATTTGTAGTAAGATACTCAACTCTATTGTGTTTTAAGAGACATGCCAGAGAATTGAAGTGCCTTGGTGATACTTGTGTGCAGTTACTGCACATTAATTTGATTACTTTCTCCAGTGGAGATCTAGTGGAGTTGAGAATGGCATCAGCTTAGAGACTGAAGATTCAACATTATCTTTGCTTCACCTTTACAAACAAATAAAAGCAACACTCTGTTCTTCATAAGTTGAACTCTCTATAAATAGCAGTTTCTTAGTATAAATATTTAGTGGTGCATATTCAGTAGACCATTACTATAATGATTTTGCCAGTTTGCATAACACAAATCAAAGTAACAAAGACTAATATTGGAAAAATGGGCGAGATGAAAGATGCAAATAATTAAATAAAAGTGTTGATTAAGAACAAGGGTAATAAAATACTAAGCCAAAAGTTTACTCTGGGCCAAACTCCATTAAAGGACTACATACTGCACAGTGTGAAAGCTGTACATACAAACAAGGCTACTCCCATTTCCTGACAAAAACCATTGACTTTTACATCTTAGAAAGCGTGAAAAATGACTATTGCAGTGATTAGTTATTGCAAAAATTTTAGAAGACTAATTCTCCCTAATTACATTTTAGCCAAAGGAATTTTTTTATGGTACATTTCTTAACAAATAGGAAGTGACTGATTTTACTTTTGGGGTTTTTTTGATTGTTAATCAATCAAAGGGGTAAAAACACAACTGAGAAAGCAGATTCCAATGCAGATTAATTTTTATGAACCCAAGCTGCTCATTTGCAAGAAGTGTTATCACAGACTGCATAATCAACCAATGGGTTGTTTGTGGTTTCCCCCCCCGCCCAAGAATTGGGTTTTAGCATTTTGTTACTGCTCATTCCACTTGTATTAATTGGATTGCAACATCTCCTTTATTTGCGAGTGCATTCACATACAAGTCCAAATAATTGACATATATGTTTCAGGGAGTTAAGATAACCCAGACACTTGAGATAAAATTAAATCTATATGTTGATACATAGAATTTTAATGACTACGAATTGCTTTGAGGCAATTTTCCTGCATGACGCATTATTGATTTTACCCCGTTGAACTGCTTTTTTAGAAACAACTAAAATGATCCCCTCAGCCACCCTGCTCAATACTGTCTTTCCTTCTTTCTTACCTTCCACTGGAATCTAAACTACAGACACTGAAGAACAATTAAAGCTGCACTGATACATAAAAATAAGAAATAATTTCAGAAATGTCAACAGGCTGCTACTGACCTTAAGATGCTTAAAAGCATAGGAGAAATGGCTTCTGAATCTCTGCTAAAGGACAACAACTACTGAGAGGCTGTCAACCTCTGCAAACTCAGTTTCTCCGAAATGAAGATGCATAGCATGTAATTTTCAGCTTAAGATTTTGCAACCAATTTCAACATGATGAATGCTTAAAGAACAAAGATATTTCAGGGAGTCATCAAAAAATTAAGTTTAACTCTCCTAACACACTGATAGTGTAAGATCTTAAATCCTACCACTCTTCTAGTTTCAGAACAGACTGGCAAACACTTTGAATTGTGAGCTGAACCTGTTACACATCTTTCTCAAATTAGTGATCTTTAGGCATATTTTTATACCACTTCTCTGTGCAAAAGTCTCATTATAAGGTTGTTTTTGGACAAGACTCAAAGTTATACCTTGTTGAAGACAGCCTAGTTTGTAGGTGAGCTTTTCATAATATTATGATAAATACTGGCAGATGGTCTACCCAACTTTTCCTTCAAGTTCCATGACTACATCAGAAAGAACATTACAATAGTTATAGCAAAATACAATAGTTATAGTGGCAAGTAACTAAAAAAAGGTATTTTTAAAGCAAATTTCAATTCTTGAAATATTAAGCATCCTGTGTAATCCAATTACTCAATTGTCATTTGTGGCTTTCTCAATTAAACGGAAACAGATCATTTAAGGCAAAAATACATATAATCAAATGTAACTTTCACTGTTAAACAACCTAAGTAGGAAACAGACTAAAAGGCCACAAAAATATTCAATACATTACACAGATATGCTACAAGCTGTGAGAAGAAGCCAAAATACCACATCCTGCCAAGCAGAAGGAAGGAAAGGAATAAATAAGAAATCAGAAATGAAGCACTGATCCAAGAACATTCACAGAATTATTGTGAAAGACAGAAGCATTTCCAGAGCATCCAGTTAACACCCCCACCCCCTCAGAAAAAAAAGGCCTTTTAATAATTTTCAAAACATGGCACGTATCTCAAGTTCACCATGTCAGCTGCCGCTAATTACTTGTATGGTATAAAATTTTAGATTACAGGATCAGTACAAATTTCTTGAGGAATTTTCAAAGCCTTAAAATGAATTTATGCAAAACACACGACTAGGTCTATCATACTGTAGGTCCCCTCAACAAGGACTAAAACTTGCTCAACAAGATATGCTACTTCAAACCCTTTATTTCAGTGTCAACTGTAAGGACACTGAGTTTTTGTTCGATATGTCTTCAGTTTATTTTTTTTTTAACGTATTTGGTAATGTGCAATATTTACACAGAGCAAAACTATACCAGTCATATTTTTTTCCTTCCTTTCTTATGCTATATAGCATGAATGATTATGCAAACCATCACCTTCAGTTACATTCAAAATACACATTACATGTTCATAATTTTTAGTTAGTCTCATTTGAAAGTTAAGGAAAACATGTAAGGAAGATTTTCTCACGAAGAAAGACACTCATTTTCTTACGAACGGGTATTTTTGATGAACCTTTACTTGGCTGATACATGGAGCTCTGAAGAAAAGACATTAAAATAATTTCTTTTGTTGAAAATTATTTTTGTTGAAGTACATAGTGCTGCAAAAGAATCTGAACGTTACTCCTTATTTAAATTGATAGACAAAATAAACTAAGCAATGTTTGAACTCATAGCCCCTGTTCTTTACAATGCATATTGATATGGTCTTCCCTAACAAAAACATTTGTGTTGCCACAGACGGACCTACAGTAACAGTCCTGCTGAATGCTAATGCGTGCCTTAAGCAGAGGAAGATATATTAGGATACCATGCAGGTTTACTGAACTCACCTGGCAGAGGTGTAAAACCATTTTCTAGGAGCAGAGATGCATGCACAAAAGTAAGAACATGATTGCAAGTAACAGACTTTCATGAAATTAGACACATCTTCAAAATGAACAACAAAATAGTGTGATAAAAATAAAATGTAAAATTTCAGGGTTCCTCACCTCTCGCTTTGCAAGCAGCACATTAGGAACAATATGAGGCAGGCAGCGTCCCAACATTAACATGACACTTTTTTCACTGTCTGCAATCCGAGATACCTAGAAAACCAAGTTGCTTGTTTGCTTTTTTCAGAAGCACAGGAACAGAAAAATACCATTTGAAAGGAATCGCAGCAGGCTGACCACTTACCAGAAAAGTATTTAATTTTCTCCCACAGACTAAGCTGCAAGTTTTTGATGTGTCAGTAATTTCAAAAGCATGAATCCACTTGTAGAGACTCAAAACTTCCCAGTAATTACACTTCTATCATTAGGTTTCATTATATTAAGCATAAAATCTGAAAGCATATATTTTATTTCTTAACTTTCATGCACATAGATTAATCTCTCCATCTATGTCTTGTTTCAAAGCAATTATTGCTTGCTTAACTATTGCTGCCATGCAAAATGAAGGATCTTTTAGTTTATGTCAACTGGAAATATACCTCTGATCCCAAACGGCTGTCTGCTGACATCCGACAGAAAGACAGTAGTGCTTGATGGAAAGCTGGTGACAATTTCCTGAAATATCATCAAAAAGGGAGCGGGGGGAAAAGCATAAATCAGAAAGGTGATAAAGCAAGTCCTTTCACTCTGGTTTAATCAGCTAGGTAAAATGACATCCAGAAAGCGTATTTAAGTGATGCATACTACAGAAGTTTTAAAATTATCTTTGACTTTTAGGGTGTTTAGTTTGTAGCAAGAAAAAAACCTGAGTGTCCTAATTAAGAAGTTACTTTTAGTTACAAAAAACATAACATCTTTCAAACTGCTGCACAGACAAAAATAGGACTTAAAAGGAAGAAAAGGAAGCTTAGGCAATACAAGAGGAAGCATACAATTATGCAAACGGGGTGGGGTGGGCACAGAAATCACATGAAACAGTAATTTTGCTTAATGCTCTGATTCTGCACATTGAACAAAAGCATTTTAGCAGTCAGTCAAGTTACAAGCTTCAAGCTTAATCAGAGTTCGCTCAACTGCCACTTTGGGATCTAACTTTGGATTCAAACGCAGCCAGAACCTCAAAATCAACCTTAAACTGCTGTCTAAGCCCTCATACAAGGTGCATCTGCACAAGCACTGCCTCATGGCCACATCCAGCACCAGCCATCACAGCCGAGCAACTCAAAGCCTTAAGCATCCACATCAAACCCTGATAACAGCCTCAAAACAGCCTTGTCTGAAGACGAAAATTTGGCAGAAATGTTCTCAGAAAACAATTACTGACCACTACATTAAACAGGCAAGCAGCAGCACTCTATTTTTCCCAGTAATGACAACTTCCTCTGCATCTTATCTGAGGCCTGTACTTAGATGCTAATCTAACACTGCTTCATCCACTATGTTTAAAGAAGAAAAACAACATTTGTCTTCCAAAATACGCACAGAAAACATCTCATCCATTACCATCATCTGCTGTTTGAATCCTCTAATGACACTGAGAGGAGGCAATTCCGGTTTCTTATGTGGAAACTGGTAACACCTTTGAGCCCTCAAAAATGCACCTGAGCTCACAGAATACTACACACAATTACAGGCATGGAAGTACATTTTATCTAATAGATTGATACATAATACTTCTTACAGTAAATACACCATCATTCACCCTTTTCTAACTGAAAAAGCCCATTAAGAATCAAAGCTCCTACTTATAATTACTTAAACTAATCCAAGAGAATATTGATAAAAACACCAGTTTTCCTCTTCTCACTATTTAGAAAATGATGATAAATAAGAATTTCTATTTATTACTTAAAACCAATTTTCTTTCTTAACAGTATGGGTCTTAAAAGTACATTTTACATTTTAATGAAGGAAGCTTGTTTTAATTCTAATCAGCTTGGTTTTGTGCAAGGTTCACTTTAAAAAAGTTACTAAACCACTTCAATGGTAGCCAGTTGTAAAGGACCTCTGTTTCACAATATGTTAGTCCTTATGCTGTAAAATATTCTTGACTTTCTGACTTACAGGCTCTACTCAAGACTCTACAGTTTTTTTACATTGGGAGAACATGAGCAAGCATTGCAAAGCAGCAGCTTAACATTAACACAGAGGCAAGGCCTTGGCCAGCCCTCTGCCCAGGCTGTCCTTCAACTTGGCATTTATTCTACAGAACGTCAGATCCTTTCCCACTTGGAATCCTAATTAAAATCCTACATAAGGGCAAAGTTCCATTCCCACTTTGCAGAGACTGAAAAGTAAATATGACAATATGTCACTGAATATCCCTGTGGGTTAAATAACAGCAAGCTCTGGGCAGCGTGGATCCTGTTACCATTGCTGGCTATACTTGGAGTCCAGAAAGCTTCTCCTTAATGAAGTCTAAAAAAAAGTCCTTGATGTCTACACTGGACAAAAACGATAAAAGAACAAGGCCTATGGCACACAAGTCAGTGGCAAGTCTCTTCAAGGGCCAACAGATGCCAGTAGTGAAGATGTTCAAATATAAGAAAGTACAATGAATAAAAATCCCAGCACTACTATTCTATTCCATATAACTCTGGGACAAAAGAGTCAATTCACTCAAAAAGCCAGGACTGCTATATACAGAAAACACCTTGTATTTGGTGCAAATTACCACACACCTTAAATTAGTTGAATAAACACATGTGGTACAGTCTATTTAAACCACTGCTAGTGCTTTGTACTGCAATCTGTTAACTGAGGCATTTTTCCAATGATGGCCATGTCCTCATTTGCCAGCATGCACGCACAGCTGCTCTGAGTGCAGTCACACAAAGCAGGCTCACTTCCTCTTCTCTCTTCCCATCTGGGCAAGATTTATGCCAAGAAAATCTTGTCTTTTAGGATAGAGTCTTAGTTTTTAACCCTTCTTAATACATTCTGAGTAACTTACAGTAATTGAATCCTACAAAGAACCCTGGATTGAAATCAGTAAATATCCAGCATTTCTATTCTGCTGCTTCTCCCATACACCTCAAAATATTTAACAAACAAATCTATTTTCTTAGTGAAAAAAAATAATGTATTATTACAAACCTGGGGCATAATCCAGGAAGAAAATTTAGTACTAGATACTGATCTATAAATCATTGTATCAAATATGCTTTCCTTTGACCCTTTGCTGACATATTAAGCCCAAAGCAGAGTACAAAAATAGCTACATATTACATATGCATTACTTATTTCTGCAGTGAACTGCATTTGAGGGGACTCCTGAAGTTAACTCAACGGGGATTCACAGCTTCATTGAACTACTTTTCAAATAAATCTATGCGCAGTTACATTTAAAACAGCTATGAGCAGCAAAACAAATGCTGTTCTTCTAGACTCTAATGTCATAAATTCCACTGCAAATACACACTTCATTCCTCACTCAGTGATTTAATCGTATTTTGATATACATCCTCACTATCCCCAAACCATCAATCTAATATTCACGCACTTAATGCTACCCAGCACTCACCATTAATCTGAGCAAAAAGAAACTTTCAACAAGCCAAATCAAAGTAGGCAGACAAGTATATAGCAATCAATGCACAACAGCTGTAAGTTTTGATTACTACATAGTCTAGATTTTCAGCTAGGATATGAAAAACTTAAAAAGAAAAAATATGGAAAGCTTAAATCTAACCACTGACCATTTTCCAGAAATATCTAAGCTGTTCTACTTTCCTGTTAAACACTAGTATAGTCAACTAAGAGAGAAGAAATTTGTTATGAGACTCTAAAGTATCATATTCAGAAATCAGAAATCTTTCCTCCTGTATAATTCTAAAAGTTAAGACATCACTGAAAAAGTAGACCTGACCCTAAAAGTTAGTGCAAGAAGTACAGAAAATCCATAAAGAGCAGGATTGTTAGGGTTTGCAAGAAAAGATAATTACCAGCAGGGTTAACAACTCTCTTTTTTTGGGTATTCTTTTTCTTCCCCCCACTACAAGCTTACATTTATTTTTCCATCTGCACAGAATGTCACACAGATTTCTACTTGGTATTTTCAGATAGAAAGATAATTCTAGAAACAAATTACAGTATCAACACCAGTAAAAGCTCACTAAAGGAACTGATAAAATACAAAGCAGGATGGCTGCCTCCTTCCCAAGGAACAGCAACAGTAAGATCATAAGGTGATCTATTTGCATCTCTTTGTCCACACTGGTAACAATTACAAACTGTCCATACCCTCATTATGTTTCTGGTCCGTGTTACTCCTGATGAGTACAGTGGTTTATCTATCACTTAATGAACAAGTCACTTCCCCTCTTCACTATAAAAACACTGGTACAGGTTGAAAGGGCTTTCTCAAGAACACTTACAAACACAAACTCAGTCTCCAAGTAATAACACAACATGAATACCCTATTTTAATTAAAAGAATCATAGCTACCCAGTGAAGGCTTGCCCCAAAATCAAAACTCAAAAATGCAGTATGCCATTAGATACCTTTCTGATAATTAAAAAAATAAGTAAATGAAAAATAGTACTGCTCTCTAGGAGAGTTACACACATCTACACAGAAACAGTAAAAAATTTTTCCAACAACTCTTCAAGCAGAAGAGAAGAGAATGATGAAATTAAAACTTAAAAGAGAATGGAACTATCTTGTCTTCCCATTCACTATTCTGATTATACCTATTTTTTTGTTGTAACAAACAGGGCTGGTTTTAGAAACAAGTAGAAAGTGAAAAGAAATTCTGAAACTTAATATTAAAACTGTAGGTTTGTCATATGTACTCCTTCCTAAAGAGATTAGGAACAATATAAAAATATCAGCCCTGTACCCTAGAGGTATGTTAAGTCGTATTTGCTTTCAAAACACAAGTGAACTATTCATTTGGCAGAATTTCACTGTTAGAAAAATATCTACTCACTTTACAATAATTTTTAACTACAGCATGCAGTTTACAACTTATCACTAACCTATTGGGTTTATCAAAGTGGACTGCAGCTTTAGATGATGGAGCACATGAGGACAGTTTCTCTTTTTCTTTAGAGGGCACAGAATTTAGCGTATCATCTTTAGAAGTCCTTGAATCCACTTCAGCTGATAAAGCAAGGCTTGTTTCCTCAATGTTTCCATGTTTATTGTCACTCTCAGAGCTCTTAATATCCAAGTACCGTCCATTGTCCTCTGAGACTGTGAGAGGCACTTGTTTTAAAGAAGGATGGGGAGCTACACCATAAACCGTTGACACAGCAAAGTTTTCATTCTTGAGAAGATCAATTTCACTGAAAAAGCAAAATATGAAGTATTTTTGTAGCTTTCATACAAATGCAGTTCAAATCCCATGACTGCAGCATAGAAATAACAACAAACTTAAGAGCTCAACATATTTAAGAACTCCCTTCTTCAATTCATGTGTGTTTAAAAATTTCCTATAACAGAAATAACTTTCATGACACAAACTGTTCAAATAAGCACTAGTTTCATTGAGTACTTTAGTAAATAATTAGTAGCAGGAAAAATGTTGTACTCTGAGTGAGTGAATCAATGAAACAAATGAGTAACAACAGTTTTATCTCCTTCTGGCTGAAGTCTGAGCACTGAGACAAATTGTCACAGGACAGAATTCCATCTAGGATGCAAAACTTAAAACACTACAGTGGTGAATCAATATATACTATCCTATCTGGTTTTGAAATGGTAACTATGCAAGTCAATAAAGCCACTTAAAATTTATGCACTTTGCCACATGTTGCATTAGTACACCTCTTAAGAGGAATGATATCTTATGATTTACAGGATCATATGTTTTGACCAAACTTTTAAATATCTTTTTTTTTGGCTGTTATTAAAGATACTGTCATGTCTACTCTTCAGTCTTGCTCTTCAGAAAGAAAACCTGTGTTGACATTAGGTGTTAAAACAAACATCTTTCTGACAGTATTTGCAAGCTGTATACAGCAAGGAGTGACATAAAGCTAATTGAAGAAAAAACGTATGTAAAACGGATCAGAAGTGATTCTGTTTTCAAAGAAATAAAGAAGTTACATTGAAAGAACAAAACTGATCACAAAAGTAAATTAAATAGGTAATAATAGGGAAATAGTCAGTTTGAAGTTTCTTCCTTTTTCTAAATCAAACTTCATGTATCAAAAAGGAAAGACTGCTCTGCCCTGAAGAATTCCAGTCATATATCTAATATCATATATCTTCCTACATCTAAGTTATGTTTTCATGTACGTGCTAGAAAAACATTGAAAAGTTATCCAACATTTATCAGCAGTCAAATAGGTTGAAAAGTACATACCTTTCAAGCCTTTGGATTTGTTCCATCAAAGACCATTTCTCACTGTTTAACACACTAATTTGATCTTCTAATTTTTGCACTAATAAACATTGCTAAACACAAGACAGAAACAAAATAGTTTAGTACAATAAAGTTAAGTAGTTCAGTAAACAGCTGTAACATTTCTTCTGTACAGCCTTACTTCTATTGACTGTGGTGTTGTTTCAAACGCAGGGATGGTCCCAAGTATAGGAGTGTCAGCCTCTAACTCATCATCTTCTACACCAACTGATGCATCCACCACATCTCTCGCAGTAACGTGATGGTTTCCAAAGTCACGGTACAGTTGTAACAGGTCAGGAGGTTTTGGAATGTTCAATCCTACATCATCCCAAAGTTCAAAATCCTTCAAAAGAATAAAAGAAACTAAAGCATACAATATGCTTCCTTTTATTTTCATTTCTCTTCCTCATTTGACCACAGGTGATGCAATAGCAAAATAATCACATCAAGACTGCATTTTAGTAAATCAGATAGAAGCTTAACTCGGCCAGAAACAATAGTAGAGAAAGGATCTACTTCATGAACCAAAGCAGTTTCACTCTAAAGGCAGCTTTAGGTAACATATTAGAGACAGGACCTTCCAAAACCACATAGGTTACTTTTTTCCCTAAGACATGAACACTTTTTAGAATCAGAAATAACATTGCTCAAATTCTAGCAGAAGCCAATGCAGTTGATACAAGGCAGAGATACCAGTTTTGTTCCCATTTCATTCACAAGTGCAGGTGTAATTTCCCTGAGGCAGACAGTTACAGCATCACAGAATCATTTAGGTTGGGAAATACCTCTGAGAGTTCAACCTTTTGAGTGATCATCACCATGTAAACAAGACCAGAGCACTAAGTACCATGTCCAGTCATTTCTTGAACACCTCCAGGGACAGTGACTCCACCACCTCTCTGGGCAGTCTGTTCCAATGTTTAACATTTCCATGAAGAAATTCCTCCTGATGCCCAAAATAGCTCAAACAGCTCTGTAGATGACCCATAGTGAGGTGCAAACAATACAAGGGCCTCCTGTCTCAAACCATCACTCTATGTTCTTCCTTTTCTCCTTGACATCTTATCGTCCTATTAGTACAAGATTATTCCATGTCTGTACATATAAATAAGTATGAGCACTGTTACACAAGAGTTGTGACGGTCTCTTTAATGACATTAAATTTAAGTATTTATTTAAACTTTTTTGCCTATTGTTCCCAGTCTTCACTATATTTTTTCCATAATCTGGTCACACGCTTTTATTTGAGGAAAGATTATTCTCTCAAAGAGTTACATGAATAATGTAGAAAAAAATGTGCCTACTACAATTTAACTGTATAATGTATAAACATAAAAAGTGTTTATGTATAAACATAATGTTTATATTTATCTTTTAGAATTAAGAATTTTGCCTCTTTTTTTTCCTAATTGTCTCACAACACAAAACATTCTCAGTTGAGTACACAAATAGTAAGGATAAACTATTCATCTTTTCTCTTTTGGGGGCCGCATTCTTACAAGTATTTGGATGTTAAGCTCGAATATTCAGTGGAGGTGGATGATTCAGAAATTCTATTTAACAACATATTTGCTTTACAGACTAGGATATGAAACGTAGGAAAAGTATAGGAAGACTAGTTACAGATAAAACCGGATGAAATTCTGTATTTAATTCTTCTGATAATATTCCAGTTTTGTGATGAATACATATTGAGTGTCGATGTTACTGGGTGTTCTGTCTACTCAGAAACAGAATGCAATTAGAATCTTCCAAACATTCAAATATATTCTTCCCATCAAATGTAAGCCAACAGAGATATAAAACTGATCATCTTAAGAAAAATGCATCCAAGCAAAGCTATGTTGGGAAAGATCTAGGATAACACCTTATTCAAGAGCTTCTTCAATACTGTACCCAATGCCATGGGTGATTAAGTATACTCACACACACACATACACATGACCAGAAGACAACCAGTGAGTAAGTTTTATATCCTGCACAAGTTAACTGAGTAGGATTTAAGGAAAAGATTATGTTTGAGATCCAGATCCTTGAGTTTAAGTGAATGTGTGTCACACCAGAATACAAGGAAATATACAACTCAGTGTTTCACTTCTTGTTTTGCTTCCTTTAAAGAATGCAAGCACTCTGTCTCCTTCCTACAAATTTTGGGAAACTACTGCTCAAACTGCTGTGCTTTCAAACCACAGTTTATATATGAAAATGCTAACTAACATATTTAACTTTTAGAGTACTCATACATATGAAGCAAACGACATGCACCACAAAAATCTTTCAAGTTCACTTGAGTTTATAACAAGATCAGAATATGGAAAGCAGGCATGTAAAAAACCCCAAACAAACCCACAAGTAAACTTTACCTGATCATGATTTTCATCTGAAAATGTTATTGATGTAAGCTTGTAACTATTCTTCAATAAAAATTCATTAACTAGGAAGTTTAGAGCTCTTTTCTCAAGAGGTCTGATTGGCTCCTGGGAAAAAAAAAAGAAAATACACTAGACCTTTGGTTTATTTCCCTTCAAACTATGGAAGCATATCCATACTAAAATCCATGCAAAGCTCATTTATCACCAGCCACCTACCTGAATTTCAGGACTTGATTTATAATTTTTTCGTTCCTGCAAAGGAACTTCATTTTCTGGGGAGGAAAAAAAGAGTAACTAAATTTTACTCTCTCACAGAGGATGAGCTCAGCTACTTCTACATTGTTTAAAGTAGAGACTTAAGAAAAGGTTTATGTACACCACCTGCAGCCTGAGTCAGGTTGGCTCGAAGGGCCTGTATGGTCTCCTTGGCTTTCCGTAGTTCAAACTCCAGGACTGGACAGGGATTTGGATTAAACACACACAGGCATCCAACCAAGGCAAGGGAAACAAACATAAAATATAAAAAGCAAGGATGGGTGTGAAAAAAAAGATACCGTTTATATTAAACATAAAGCATGCAATCTTTATGGAACTTATGAACACATGCAGCAGAGTTGGTCTGAAAGCAAACTGGTGAACGTTTTCCATAGTTTCACTGGCCTTTGGTTAGCTAAGTCAAAATTTCAAGCTGTCTGACAAGGACTCGCTGTTTTGGGAAAATATTTGGGAGCTGAGGCTGTCGAATGTTTTGGTTTTTTGGGGCAAGAGGAGTATGTGGGCAATCAGAACACAGATCTAAATGAAGCAAATAAGTCATGGCAGCAGAGGAAGCTGTCTCCATGTAGCAAAGCTTAAACCATGAAGTTAATGTACAGTCCCACTGAAACCACAGACTTTTTTTTGGAAAATAAAATCATACACCAAAATTTTAGTAGTTTAAGTGGGAGATCTTGAAACGTACTTCATCTTACTAAAAAGAATAATCTCATTTTAAATTTCTCTTTAAAAATAGTGGAGTTTTAGCCATGTCCTACAGTTGATTAAGATTTTGAATTCAGTTCACTGAATTCAAATGAAGAGATGCACAAGACCAAAAACACCCCAAAAATGCAGCTCTTCTGCAGTACTTATAAAAAAGCTTGAAAGAAAACAGTCTTTGCACTATTATTCTTGAAAGTTTACAATGATTTTCAAAGATCTTCAGTCAGCTTTAAATTAAAAAATACTTAATTTTAGCTTTCCACTCTCTCTTAAGTTCACCTTTCTACTCTGCTAGTCACTGTTATGTGTTTCTCATGTTTCAATGTTTCCTCCAGAAAGGGCCAGTGGTGCTTTGTGTGCACTGGGATTTCATGTGTTTTGATGCTGAGGTCACATGTATAGGGTGGCTTCAAATTTTAACCCCCTGGACCTTTGCAAAATATATGGCAAATGTTCTTTTAATAGCCATTTACAGTTAAAACATCTAAGGGAACCTGTTTAAGAGATTACCAGATAAATGCATTCATTTCATTAACTGTCAGATTAATCTAATCACACTTAAATATACAGCTACCAGAAGGAAGGACTCTCACACTTAACTAGAAGATATCAGCACAGAACACCTACCATGCTGAAGTGTTAGACAACCTATTTAGAATAGTTGCATATCTACTTTATTCCCATGCAAAACGAAAAAACGTTGGAGCGCCTTTTAACAAGAAAGTTTCAGTGAGATCTTTAATCACTGCCTGTAAACAATTTACACATGGCATTTTGAAATATTTACACAGAGGACAATGCACAGCAGAAACACTGCATTGGCCCTTGCTGGTAAAAAATGTTACTGACGGCTGCAAATAAAACCATTTCCTCTTTTGAGCATCTGTTTCTAAGACTCTTTTGCTAATTAGCACTCATGGAAAAAAGATTCACTCAGTTTGCAGTTCTGCATAAAAACTGAAGGAGTTACTACAGTACACCACATTTGCTACATGAAAGTAACTTGTTTGATGCACAGAATTTTACTGCAGCAATACAAAAGCGCAACTGAGGATACAATGAATAAGATATGTAAAATCTCTCTAGTATTCAGCAATGCTGATCTGCAAATACTTCTGTGCAACAAAGTTAGAAAATGCTCTTATGGTAAAGTACCTAATTTTAGCACTTCCTTGCATTTGAGTTACTTATTCACAGTTTTAAGATACTAATTTGTTACTTTTTGAAAATTTTAAATAACTCAATTTAAGTAATTTTTCTTATGGAAATGACCATGTGTTAACATTTTACTCTTGTAAAATATTTTCAAAGACCAGAACAGTTGCAGATCAGGAGTGCCCTGCACTAGAATGATATAAATAATAAAAAAAGTTAGAAAAACAACGCAAACTATAAAAACTCAGGAATCCAATTAAGGGAAATAGGAATAAGACATGTCTGAAGGCATAGAAAGCCAAAAAACTCATGTCAGACAAACCCATGTCAGACGGCAAGAATTGATTTTTAGTGAACTGTGATGATGCTGAAAACTCTTAGGAGTCAGTAGGATTTTACCCGTTCAACCTTAAAAGTATATTACTCTGCTGCATGTTTCTGTTACATAGTAGAAGATTCTAGACATAGTATATTTGAGAAGCTGTCACTTGGTAGCATGTCACAACAGCCACATAATTCTACCACAACACAGCATTGTTACAGTTGTACCTCATCTAATCTTACTAATGCCACCATTATAATTGCCATCATACAAACCTTGATGCTTTCAAGTCAGTCACAAATGTAGCTTTTATTTGAAGACGTTTGTAGGTGTTTATACAATCATACATGTAAATAGCTGTAACATTAACTTCAGTCAAAAGTTAAACTGTGATTAAAAGCTCTTTAAGTTATACTCAAATGTGATCTTCCACCAAAACATGTAATGACTTTTCAACATGTCTACCAATGAAATCAACACTAGAAATCCCCATCTTTTGATTCTACAACATTCTCTTAAATAAAAAGGCAACCTTTTAAGTCTTTTCTTTGTAACCATTATGACCTGAAGCCTCTCCCCCTCTCCTGCTAGAAAGCTGAAGCTACGCCTTCAGAAGCATTGACAAAGCCTGCTAAAGTTTAACTTCATGATTGACAGGGTTGATAACAGGTAGAACTCCCAGTACTTCGTGAAGGAGCTGACATTCCTTAAGAATGATGCACAAAAGTTTTGCTGCAGACAGCCTAAGAAAGGAAAAGAATCAGATACTCCTCTACACCAGGAAAGCAAAGAAGAGAAGTTTAGAGCCTTGAAGCTGGTTAATCTTCCTACAAGGAAAGGGCATTTCTGAATAATTTAGTTTGCCTTAGGGGAGAAAACTTCCAAATTTCAATGGCTCTTCTGCATTTTCTTTATTAAAAATTTCTACTCACTACAGCTACCATCCTGAAAAAAATTACAAAGCCTAACTTAAAATGGGTGAATCTTTCAAGCAAGCAACGATGCATTGGACCAAGTTTTTCAGATCAGCCATTTTTAACTGTTTCAGTTTTCATGCAGCTAATCTAATACATCTTAAAAGAGGAGTGCATATCAGGAAATGAGTAGCTTGTCTGCTGAGTTCTGAAATTTCAAAATTAAGCTTTCTCAAGGGTCTTATTCTATTAACTCACATTTGTTAATGACTTCATAAGTAATTGAAGCATAGATTGAGAAGTTACCTATGAAAAACAGCCTGCAATTTGGGATTGAACTAGTTGAGATCTACATAAACAGCAGTCTTGTTGAGCCAAGGCCAAAAAGTTGAAAAAATAAACATTACTTCTAAAATCATCCAGCACGTGCACTGTAGAAGCAGTATTATTTCCTGTTATATTAGAATTCTATATTCTACATATGAATTACCTTGTCAGATTTTTGCATACTTCATTATGAAGTACTCAGTACTTCAGATAACGGTAGAGGGGTACTTTTATGTTGTGAGGCCACTATATGGCATTTGGACATTTTCATTTAAAAGTAGTTCTCCTCTGAAGTATCAAGGGTACTCTGTGCTTACCCAGTTTCCCTCAAACTCTCATAGTGTTACAAGCTTTGATGTTCCTTAACTGCCACTTTGAGTCCTTCCTCCTTGCCAAGTAAATGTAGAACTCCAGATGTCCTAAATCATGCCCTCTAAAACATGTATGACATCCCATTACATTTGATGAATCTGAGCATACATTTTGAGTCAATCAGAAGAAATTTAAACTCTCTGACAAGAGTTAGCAATGAAGCCACTGTCATAAAAATACTTCAGGACCTGAGGTTTCCCAACTCCCACTTTCCTGATATAAGTATTGAGAAAAAAAGCGGCCTTGAAATGTGAAACACTTCAGAACATAACACAAATAGCCCTGAATCAGAAAGCCGTGCTTCAGCACAAGAGATGACTACCACATGACAAAAATTAAGCTCAGCAGGAGGGTTCATGAGCAAGTATCAGACAACTTGTCACTCTAATAGTGGGAGCCCAACACTTGACTCAGCAGCCTCATTAATGCTTTGAAGTTAATGAGACGGGACCAGCTACAGAGAAGACCTGAACTACAGCAGACTTGTCTTCAGGTTCAACCCTTGGAGACCTTCAACCTGGAAAGAAATTTAAGAGGCTTATAACTGCTTCAGAGGGCTTAAGACAGGTAATGGGAAGACAAAACCAGATCTGCTTTCAGGATGAACAAAGTGCAATGTTAGCAAGTGACTGTTGTATTACAGACGCCTTTTGTGTTCTGCTTTTAGTTTTGCTGATTTTTTTAGAGATTTTCCTCTGATTTTGGTGTGCACAAGTTAATAGTATCTACCAGAAAACACAAACAAAAGGGCTCTGTAAAAAGCAGAAACTGTGAACATAAGTCTAGATAAATGAAATTCTCAAAAATAATCAAGTGTTTTTTGAACTTGTCTCTTCCCTTCAAGCCTTATTCTGCTAATCAGAGACACATAGCCTTGCTAGAAATCAGTGCTACTACAGGGAAATCTGAGAATACGTATGATTGAAATAGAGTTTGATTGTAAGAATTAATTTTATTGTTACTGAAAACACAGCATGTGTTTTTAAAATTATCAGATTCTCAGAACAGTTGATGTCAAAGGCAGGTTAGTAATAATAAACATTTTGAATTATGCAAAGTAGGCAGTTAAGACCATGGCAAATTTAAGATGTGGCAGAAGATTAAGTTCCTTAGACTGAATGTCAGGCAACTTATTTAAAGCAAATGCTGTGGGTACTCAAATTAGGTGTACCCTTACTACACAGGAAGGGAAGAGGTTTTCCATTCTCTAGTTCCTTTATGAAAATTATGAGTATTTGGAGGAGGCCTACTAACCCTAACAAATCCTTCAGTACTGAGTTTATCCTAGCAGCAATTGTTTCAAGCACTTAATACATGAGTCTGAATTCACAACTTACCAGTCTGAGAGAAGTTTCTATCTAGTAAATTGCAAGCTGTACAGATGCATTTTGTTTTTTTTCATCTCTTGGTGGATTACAAACGTATTACCCAAATTGTTACATAACTCTCATTTTCATTAAGATCAGGTAGATAAAGAAGAAAATTTATGTTTTCTAAATTGCAGTTAGTTTTGTCATACTTATCCACATCCTGACTTGCTTCTGTGACTTGCATCTTTTCAGGCAAGCTGATAATAATATTACAGAAGGGACTCACTTAGCTTCCTTCTATCAGATTTCCCAAGTAAAAAGCGCACAGCAACTCTTCAAAACATGTTTGCTTCTAGGCCAAATTTTGATTCTAATATCAGATGAAATGAGGTGGGCTAATAGCCTTTAAATACTGAAATCAATTTCAAACAAATGTTGATACAGTTATTTCCACGAATTTTTGGATTGTTGAAACAAAGAAATATGGCAGCTAAGCCTACCACTACCCGTACTGGGCAAATGGAATATGGTGGCTTTGGATGATATATGCACACATTTTTTTTGATTTGGGGCTTTCTAACATTGCCAAGATATAAAAGTATTTGTAAAGTGAGTATGTTATAACTTCAGTTTGAAAGTCCTTCTGACTTGGAACCAGTTTACCAGTTTCATTTAGTGACTGATGTGCATTTATTTCCTATCTTTCATTTGATAAGATAGGGAACTGATATGGAAATCACGTGTTCTGTCCAAACAGTAAAAAACAAAGCAGCATGAGAAAGGCATTTACAAAGAGAAAGTATTCAAACCTCATCCTCAGAACTATCAAAAGAAAAATACAACTATTAGATCATGGCCTCAAGCTTTCAAAACAGATTACAATTTTAATCTCCTAAGCATCAAAGCTCTTAAATGAAAAGAAAGAATTTTAGAAGAAGTAAGCAAGATGGACTTCCAGTTAGGTTTCAAAGTGCATTTGCAGCTAAGAACAACTTCAAAAGCAGAAGTTATAAACCAGAGTTTGTTTAAAGAAGGAACTGGATTTGCAAAATTTTTGAAACCTCTGTTGACATAACTTTTTAATGTGCAAAATAATTACTTATCATTTTTTGAAATTGATCAGGAAGATGGCTTTAAACAGAATTGAGGCAAAATATTTAAGCAATTATGACTGAACCAGGATTTTAAGTAGAAACAGGATATTTTTGAAAACTTCTGGTCTTTGCAAACATCCAGAAGTAATATTCAGTCTTACTTTGTTCAAGTTCTTCTGTTACTTTTTAAGAACTCTTTGAAAAACATCTCTAAGGAACACAGAACTGTAATGTAAATATCCTGACATGCAATTTCCTCATCAATTACATATGACAGCAGTCAATCACTATATGGTAATTATCAAAAATATTGATCAATTTTACGATTTACTTAAACTTAATACTTAATTTTAGGCCATATTAATTTCATACTGGAAATAATCAATATTTTGTTACTAATGTTCTGTCAGAAGATTGCTGGTTCTACTGGATGTAAATTCTGACTGGTCTATATTTTCTGTAAGCATCTCTAATCCAATTCCAAGGACAGCTCCAAGCAAACATCAAACCAGTGCTCTCAGTAACACTGTTGCCAAGAAATACTGACTAGAACCAGGGAAAATCTACTAATGAAAATAAATAAAATACTGGGATTTTTCTTGTTTCTTCCTTGCATTCCAGAACACAATTCACTAATGCTTGGGCTCCTTGAAAACAATTTGTTTAGAAGATTAGTTTTCTATTTACAACTATTGCCTCCTTGAAAAGGACTACGTATATTGAAAAAGAGAGTAGCGAGATAGTAATAAGAATCCAGAAGTTTCCATATAAATTGAAGAACAGTAAGTTGCTATAGTTCTGATGCCTTAAGTTTTAACTTGTATTTTTCAAATCCTGTACTGCCTAGTGTGTAACACTGAAGTTTCTTGTAGCCTGTTAACTTCTGTTCTCTCATGCTAGTTAGACATAACAAACCTCTGTAAGTTTGCGGTCCAAGGACACCATGATTGTTCTAGGCCCAAAATGTGTAAACCAAAATCTTAGAAGAGGGGGGAAACTTGGCGAAAACTACATCATTAACTGAAATTTTAATTGGAGAATTAACCCTGATATGCAAATGAACTGAACTTATAAAAGTGTGAAGAACTCGTGACTCGGGATCCATCTTGGGAGTAGCCTCTGGACTCCCCAGGGTGTACTTTGAAGGCCCTTCAAATAAATACCTACCTTTATTCCCTTATTCCTGTCTAGTCTCTGTTTTTTAGGTGGCCATCTCAGGCATCGGTTCTAGACAAGAACACCAAAATACCTGGATTTGCTTCCTGTTTGTGAATTTAATCCAGTCCTTTAACTCAGCAACACTGTCTGGGTAAGAAAAATGAGATTTTTCCATCCTTTCAGACTGACCCAGAGAGGATATTTCAGAATCAAGATCCTTTACAGAATTATGTTTCATCAGCCTTTTCGTTGCTTGTAGAGTAGAGACAACAGAGTAGAACAGAGACATAGCTGCTTGCATCACTTCAGGTTTCATAAAGCTTAACCAGCAGAAGTCACAGCATGGACAACTTCATGAGCTCAGGATACTGAACAGTATTAACTGACAAGAGGTAAACAGAACTCTGTAGCCATTTCTAGAGAGCTTTTATGGGTTGCTGTATGGAAGCTGTGAATAACTTCATATATGAACTTGGAGAAAACCTGGACAGAGAAACATGGCTCACATGCAAAAGTGGTTAATAAAATAATTTCAAATATAAGAGAAGGTTCTGCCTTTGGTGATATAATAGATACTAAATTAAAAGTGCCAAAGGCTCAGAACAAAAGGCAAAAAAAGTCAATTCTTTAAACCAGTCTTACAGAATCAAAGAATCAAGTAGGAGAGAAAAGTACCACAACTGAGATTTGTAGCAAAGAGGATTTATCGAACTGAGTAAATCCCAAATTTGCTCTGGGTTTGGAAATACTTATTTGATCTCCATGAAAGCTATATTTAAAAGATGACTTGCAACAGATCTTTACATCTCTCAGAAAGCTCTCACCCGTGTAATAGTCATAGACCACTATGTATAATAATTCAGTGTATGTTTCAGCTTAACAGTAGTGGTCAGTAGGCAATATCAAGATACAGTTCTATTGTCAAAAGCTGGGCACAGTTTTCAAGTATAGTTGCTTGTTTCAACACTGGTGCCATCTGGAATCACACAGAAGTACACCTGCCTAAATATTTACAGTAATTACAGCACAAGTGTCTAAAGCATGATGCTATCATCAAGCACCTACTTAAACCACCTCAGTGAAATCTTGTCGTCTTCAGAAATGTTCATTTAAATATACTCATGCTAGAAACAATGAGTTAAACAGCAAAAATAACATCATTCTACAATTCCTAAAACATACAAAACACTTACCTGCTACTCTTTCATCGGTTTCTCTATTGCCATCATCAGAGTATCTTGCAAAATCTAAAGAATCAAGAGTACTGATGCTTCCAGCACGATCTTAAGGGGGAGGAAAAAAAAGAAAAGGTATCAGAAAGAATCCTGAAGAGCTGCCTGTCTTTTACAGAGAAAGTCAAAATAGCATCTCATTTCAGAAACTATAAATTGGAGGCTACATGTTCTGCAAGACTCAAGTTTTACTGCATTTTCTAAGGGTCTGTAAGTAAAGAGTACCCCAGTAAATTTGAACCAAAAATGCAGCACTACAGCAAGTTCACTGAACATAGACTGTAAGAGATTCTTGCTTCCTCTAAAAGATGCCATTACTAGTCTGTCCACAGCAAATGAGGAGCAGTGCATTGTAGCACTTCCCCTTTTCCACAAGGGCCAGGGACTTCAGCTTGGACACACAGGTGAGAATGTAAAAGAAACCAAACTGTTGTGTGACAAGTTTCAAGCAGTTCCTATTTAACAGAAAGATGTACCTGCCTCAAATACTCTACTTCCTTTTCCCATTTTTAGTATTTTAAGGCATGTCAACATGACCAAATACTTTTTTACAGATCTTCTGATCTAGCCTTTAACTTCAGTACCTACCCACTTAGCCAACATTTACTAAGGAACGCAGTATCTAACAAAAGCAAAGGAAGCACACTTCACACTATTGCAGGTATAATATTCACACTCTACAATTAAATTCTTAATTTAAAAAAGAAAAAAATCAATAAATTCTGCAACCAGCATAAGGTTTGGATCTGATCTTGGCATTTTTCATTTCAGGGGAATGGCAAAGAAAAAACCATTAACCAAAACGTAATTTTGGTAAGACTGTTGAAGCACACATTCACCTTTTTATTATAAACATGCACAAATTACTTGGTAACAGAACTCAAAATAAATTGACCATGTTCCTAGCACAATTGAACACGCAGAAATTATATTAAGTACCTTGGTATCTTTCCTCTCCTTTTGAAATTAATTTCTATGTAGCACTTCAGAAATAATTTTAATTATATTAGAACTGTTGTCACATTAACAAAGAACAAACTCCACAGAGCTGTCAAAAAAACTCTTAACTGTCAGTGGAAATAGAAGCAATTTCATCACTTGTCAGTCAAACTCTGTCATGACTAACATCATTAAGTATTTAACCTCTCCTCCCATTCTGCATTATGTAAAAAAAGAAAAACAAAACAAAACAAAATTCTATTTATGAGTTTCTGTGTATATTTGTGCCTGTAAGGTCTTATGACATCCTCTCTACATATAGACCAGCACTGAACTCAAATAAGAACACCGGAATTAAGACTGATGAAAGCATTTACACTGAAAAGATTTACAGAATACTAAACTTACTAACTCTAGCTGAGTTCCACAATATCAAAACTTGCCTGAAAACTCTAACTTGTCTGTTCCACAGACATAAAGTATATGACAGTATACAGTTTATATCTAACCATAGGGTTTTTTCCTGTTACAATGCTTTCTTATCCAAACAATGAAACAGGCTGTCGTTCCTCTGAGGCTCTATTCAGTCATTGGTTTTAAACCTGATTGTTCATACACAGGTTCCAGTCTTACCCTCTGCAATATTTCAGACATTAATCTGATTTAATAATTCCCTGTAGGCTGTTCTATATAGCTTAGCAACACAGTACAAACTCTTCTTTTAACAGCATCTTTGGAAAATGGACTGTTGTCGCCCTGAATTTTGCAGTCTTTCTATGTTTTCATCCCTGTAGTACAATTTCCCAGGCACTTTACTGTAAGCATCAGGCATGTTTACATACCAATATCTATTATTATCATTCTTTTGTTAGGCGGAGAATTATGATAGACTTTTGGTCTGACCAGTGTCATGGAGAGGTGGTAACCCCATCCTCCAATCCATGGTTGTCTCTAAAAAGATATATAACTGACTAAATAAAGGGCCGGGCCGAGGTCTTCTTCCTCCTTCTTCTTGCCCTACCTTGGCCCTTCTTGCTCTCTCTCTTTTGGCCCAGGCCTTATCCTGACAGAACAGTGTCTGCGTGGTCCTTTCGTGTCTGAGTACGACAGACTGTTGTGAAAATAAACCAGTGGGGAATCGCATTTGAAGAGATTAAGTTCAAAAGTAAACACAAATTTTGCATGCACAGTAGGAAAGTCTTTAGAACTGACTCTTCAAAACACCCAACACCTTGATGAGTAGATATTGCTCCAACTTATTTCACTGGGAGCTACATGATCATTTTTTGAAATCAAATTCAAGACAACATTCAAATGGAGAGCTCAGTGAAAAGCTGATGTTGAGGAGAAGTAACCCAGTCTCACATACAGCATCGCTATGGCAAATGCAGAAATAAAACAGTTCCCTCCTGCAGTCTTGCCATGTTCACAGATCAATTTTCTAATTGGTCTGCGAACACAAGCAAAGTAGTATCAGAGAAACAATGCCCAAATTTTCAACTTAAGTCAACCACGTCACAATTACTGAAGCATCTGAAGCCATAAGCAACACAGTATTTCTTTACATGACTAGTGGTGCACCTCAGAGGCCAAGGCTCTCCCCTGAAAACTGATAAAACAAATCCAGGCATAAAACACAAACTTATTTGCCAAAGCCAAAAACTTAATGAAAAAACCCCAAACCACAAAAACACAGTTGCGCAGAAAAAAGCAGGGGGGTAATCACAATCTTTGTCAGGATGTACACAACAGAAGCTGTTTAAGATCATACTAGCAGCTGTGAATCCAAGAACTCAAAATATCAATCAGTTCTACAACCTTAATGGTTCTACAGGAACTCAGCAACACCAAGGAGGTTTATAATTTCAACACCCAGAAGCTGCCTTAAGCACCACCCCTGCATGCACAGCAGCAATTTGTAAGGTTGAAACTTGTACATTCACCATTTAGACTTCACTTTATCATTACAGTGTTCATGATAAAAGCAAACATCTGACTTCCTTTTCATACAGGCCAGCATTGTGAAGCTACATAAGCAGCTAGATTCAGATCAATGAAACCAATGAAGATCTGCTAAGGAACACCAGCCCCCATGGCCTGTTTCCTGTTACCATTATTTCACTCTGCCAGTAATGCTGATCCTCCTTCCCATACAAAAGTACGTGCCCATTACCACACATCCTCACCCAAGATGTATCATTATCAGTAGAGTCACGGCACACAGGCACTGCTGGGCAGGGCGGTGCTCAACAGTGCCCACAGTCAAGAGCAGCAGGCCTGCGCCATCGCCTCACCTACCTAAAAATGTCACCCAGCTGTGTCTGTGGCCTCCCTACTTACCACTGTCTTTATAGACAGTCATCAGCAGAGGTATAACTCCTAAAACTAAAGCCATTGTCCAGAAAATCACAGAATAACATCTTATAACCTCACGTTTTACACTTCCATAAAGGATGCACCTGCTCCGCAAAGGATCAGAGGGTGTAAAAGGTACCTCCCTGCTGGCAGCACAACAGCCTCATCTGTTAGGAAAATGGACAGGGCTGTTGGAAGGAAAGGATTCAAAGGGAAGGGCTGTGCCTAGTCACACAGCTCACTTGAAGAATGTGAAACATCATCATTTGTCTGAAGTACAAATAGTTGTACTCCAGGACACTGAGTGGAAGCATTTCAACTACAGCATTCAGAAAAGAGAGCTATTTTCTAAACTGAAAGGAGAAAAGAAAAAAAAACCACCAATTTTTTAGAAGAAAACACACAGTTAATTTTTAAAATAAAAATAAAAAACTAAGCCTTAAGTTATCTGGCAAAGAATATCAAAGCAACTTCTTGTGGAGACACCACAGAAAAAAGAGAAGTACACTTTGGCTGAAATCTGCTTCTTTCCCAGAAAGAAACCCAATGTGACACAAGGCGCGGGAACCCATTTTGTTGTCTTGGTATGCGCATTCTTACCAACAGTCTCCTGTGCATGGATTTTAGACTTCTTTCTCTGAATTAAAATACTTTATAATTAGCAATTCCTTTCTGCTAAAAGCTTTCCTAGTGAATAGTGGCAAAACAATTGCTGTCAGCTTCATGTTTCAGAAACAGTAAAAGCAAAGTAACAAGAACAATTTTGACAAGCAGGTATAAACAACTGCAGAACACGGATCACCTCAGTATGGAACAAGAAAGTGCCACAGGTGCATAGAGAAGCACTGAAATAGGCTTAGGGTTTTCATAATTCATACTAGTGAAATGCCAGGAGACATACTGGGATAATAAAGGAGAGCCTGTGCACACTTCTTGTCTCTTACCTTTACCACTGGAAAAGGATGAGGAAAATCAGAATGCCAAGATTCATATACTCAGATATTAAAGGCTAAGAGGTTTTTTAATCCATTTGTTTAAAAATACAATGTGTTTATTTCATTTGTGAAGGTAAAAATCAGGTTCAACACCACACTTTGATTATTAACTTATACAATCTATTAAAATATTGCTTCATTCCAGAGAAAAGGAATTTTAATTCTTTTCTTATTCCCAGAACTGCCACCAGATGACATGCAGATTTCTGCTGACAACTTCTGTTCCCTAGGCACATATCCAGCTCTCCCTAAAAGATGAGCATAACTACCAAAGTAGGAAAATGTACGGAAACCTCAAAGTGATACATCTTCTTCCAGTGGCATACATAATATGAAAAAGGTTACATTTCATTCACTCTGATGATAAAAAGAGATTACTTTTACCAGCTTACCTAAAGGACACCAAGAAGGATCATATTAGCCATATTGTCACAGTACGTGCATTAAGCAGAAATAAGCTCCAGTCTTCTATAAAATCACACTAAATAATCTTTACATGCGCATGACACTGTAAGTCAGCTAAAAACGTAGACAAATTAAGTGGCATTACTTATTGGTAGGAAGGCTCAAGAAAAAATATTTTTTAAATTAATGTTTTAGAAGCTATTTGAATTTACTTTGCAAAAATCCAATTGATTTTAGAATTTACTAGTTGATAAACCAGCCCAGTTGTTGTATTTCCTCCAACATCACAGAAAATCATATTATCATGTACTAATAATTAATGAAATGGAGCAAATTAAGACCAAAAACTCCACATTTTTCCCTTGAAATTCAAAGAGAACAAATGATACTATGCTTGTAGAAGACAGATTCACTTTGCAATGCTAACTAAAAATACTGTACTGAAAAATATCTGTAACCCTAAAACCAGACCACTGCTGTATTTTAAACTGCTGAGTGAAATAGCTGGCTAACCACATTTTAAACTGATTGGAGAAATAACTGGCTACTGGAAATTGGGTTTTGATTAGCATACATATGGGACTAAGAGTGAATCCCAGTCAGGATCACAGCAGCTTCCCACTGGATATTGCACATACTAGGACAATGTATTTCCCAGTTTAAGCCAGGCTTTACATGAATTATATGGTTATATGGAGAATGAAACAGCTGTAGGCAGAGAGCTCACACATATCATAGGGATATACAGCCTTTTTGGGTTTCTTTGAGATAGTAAAGGTCTGGATAATAACTTATGCCTATCGTGCTATTTCAGGGCCATCAGCTGGACTCCAACATCCACCCTCACACATCACTATTTGGAGAAGAAAAAACGAACGTGACTTTTCATTGAAAAAAACCAACCAAAAACCAAAACCAAGCAAAAAACCAGTCTCTGAAGACATTCTACCTGATTGCTTAATACAACTCTGTAATTTACTGTAGCATTATCAAACAGGAACACACAACACATCACAGGCTTGGAAAAAACTGTTAAAAACATTCATGCTACTGGACACTACAAAGATTTATATCAAGAACTCTGAATATTCATCCAAGCAGAGCTCTGCTTCCAGAAGCATGGAATTTTTACTTCGTTTAGTCTTTTCCTTTTTTTTTTTAACTTTAGAAAAAGAAAAAATGTTTTAACATTAGTTATTTATTTTAACATTAGTTATTATATCTAACTCTAACAATTAGAATTATCCTACAAGCAGCTTAATCCACCATTAGTAATTTTATTGGATAATAATACACTCTCTTCACTAAATTAAATTTTCACTACATAGGGTTTCACTAGGGACAAACATTAAACAAGGCATCCCAGTTCAGTGTCAGGTACAACCCTACTTAGAAGCCATCTCAGGTTAATGCCTTCTAGCTTATCCTGAATAAAACCAGACGTTGAAAGTTACATAAGTGAATGGCTGAGGCTATCAAAAATTATTGCTTAGCATCATCATCCTGATGGTTACTTCTAAGTAAGAAAAAACCCAATACGACTCCAGTATAAAATTATCTGCAGCAACAGAAATAAGTTGCACTTCATTCTTGAACTGGGCACTGAGAATTTGCTTTGTAGAACAATTATCAAAATAGGGACTTGTTAATGATTGATTTTATTAGGATTTTATTATGAGTTTAAAACCAAAACAAAACAGGATAATTCAACCAACAAATACGCTATACCTTAACACACAGTAGTAAATTAGACTCCAAATATTGTGAATTATCATCTAAAGAAAGTTGCTGGGGATTACAAATGTCAGAAAAGCATGGATTTACAGCTGTATGTGGAAGAATTAAAGTAAAAAAACCCCCAACTTACTCTGAGATACTCTTTTAGATCTATGAAAAGTGAGAAGCTATAAAAGCCCCCTACTGCGATGTTTTTTTGACCAACAAGCCATGGATTATTACTAAGAAAAGCTTTAAAATAAGTATATAGTTCCATGTAATTTTAGAAAGCACAAGTTTTTCCTGATGAGCTGTGCTATTCCTATGAGTTAAGCTGTCCCTCCTCCCAATATCCACATAAACCCCTTCTTGCATAGAGGAACCTCTGATAGAAAATTCTCCATCTAAAAGAAAATTATGTCATGAAGTGATCAAAACTGAGACTTTAAGGTGTCTGCAAATCAAAGGACAGAAAAAAATTTCATAGACATCTGCAAAGGACAATAGTACCCACATTTTTTCGGGGTATAGCTTATCTTTACTTTTAGGACACCCAACCTAATTTTTAAATGCAAAGATACAGGCCAACTAGCAAGTACTCGGATAACAGATCCCCAATGAAAAGTTCCTATGAAAATTACTCAGCTCTGACACTTTCTTCCTTTCTTCTCTGTGCTACAGATACAATAAAAGAACTACTGAAATTCAGACCTAAGGAAATGCAGAGGTATAAATACACATTTTAGGTCTGTTTCTGTTGGCAGTAAAAAAGTCTGCAAATGAGGTATTTTACCTACCTTAAACATTCCAGACCTAGAGTAAACTAGCCAGTAGGGTCATGCAGCAGATGGCCTGCTCTGTTCTAGAGATACTGGTCTGAAAAAGCATGTCCTTGAATAACTTGTATTTTCAGCTATCCTGCACAATATCACAAAACAGCAGAAGCCAAGGAAACAGGGGACCGAGGCTAATTGGTAAAAAGAATAAATTTCTTCTTGTATTTATTTGTACATGTTTAAGCCCCATATTAGTACTGAACCACACATATGCATACGTGAATAAACCCAATTGTGAGAGACAGAGCATGTGTAACAGAAGATTTGGGATAATGTGAAAACCCAAAGAGTTTCAATGAAGTCCTTCCTGCATTAAATCAAACAATCAGGCATCATTAACCCTTTAATAAGTCATCCTCAATGCACAGTTCGTATCTGTGACTACATTATATAGCAACTGAAATAGATATGTTGGGCAATACATACGAATAAACGAATTAAACTATTTCATTTCCCATAAATGATACTGCAAATTCATTTAAACCGTACCACATTTCACAAGACATCTCTGGAGCAATATTACTTTGAAAAGTTTAAATGTCTGCTGCATTTGAAACTTCTGCTATGTTTCAACTTGTTCCAAGCTTAACGATGCTGGATCTTTCAACAAAGCAAACTTGATCCATTGCAGCAGACATTTGATCTAGCATGCAACCTTTACAGTAGAAACAGACTTATGTAACTATTTTTTAAACCAACTTGAACTTGTAGAGTAAATTTTACCAGATCAACACATTCCACATCGCTATGGTAACTCTGGGATGGAACAATAAGTCTTAAATTAATTCATTGCATCAGGCACTTAACTGTAAGCACCTGACCTACCAACCTTGCTTTGCAACTCAAGTGCCTCTTTTGCTTTCTCCCAGATGTTCTTTATCAATGAGACCTGCAGAATTTTCCAAGTTGGTATGCTCTGAAAAGAAGACTTCATACCCTCATCAAATGAAAAGAAAACTTAGTTAAGTAAAGCTACTAGAATAAAATTAACTTCCAAGCTGTCAGAGCAATCTACTTACCAATTACCTAGAACACACATTCAATACTGGTCCATGACGGGCAATCCAAACCAGACTGAAAACAGATGATCAATACACTTACCTACTTCATATTAATAGCAAGTTATAAAAATTCATAGGAAGCATATGAGGGTAAACCCCTAAAGATAGTTAGAGAAAACTAACCCATGCTTTCTGGGCAAGAACAGAAAAAACCCCAAACAAACCAATAAAATCCCACCAACCATCAACAACAAAAAACTCGACCACCCGATATGTAAAACAAATATTTTGCAGATACATTGCAATAAAAAGGTATTACTTGCACTCCCATGACAGGCACACTGCAGAAGCTCATCAGAAAGATGAAATTACAAGTAGAAAATAGATAATATTGTGCACCCTAGCACAGAAATAACACGCTCACAGAACTGGGTTACAATACAGATGCATCTGGGCTGGGAAGCTATACCAAGACCAGGCTGCTTTTGGAGGGAGGCTTACTGCATAGACACTCTTAGGCAGCATCCAAGTTAGTCGAGTCTGAAAGAATTAAGCCAGCCCTGCACAAAGCCATTTGAATGTTGCTGCAGTGAACACTGAGGTCCAGAGGGGTGAGACCTTGGAGAAAGCATCAAGCCCAGCCTGACTCCCTACACACGTGCTGGGAGTAGCTCAAGCTGCAGTGTGCTTGAGCAAGCAGACCTTCCCGAAACAGAACAGCTAAGGGAGAAGCATGGCATGGAGGTACTTCTTCCAGCTCACAAGCCCAGCTGGCTTTAGCAGAAATCAGAAAGCATCAACAGCATCAAATTAACTCCACCTGCTTGATGCTGCAGCACTGCATGGTCCAAAATATACCCATTAACTTGCACCAGAATGATTTTTCCGTTTGTGCAGTAACCAAGCTTTCTGTTACAGGCTAACATCAAGCAAAATTGTATCAATTTAGTCCTCAAATGGTTGCCCTTGCTGAAGGACTACTTAAAGTGGATAGGTAATATCTATCTTCATTCTCAACCACTGTATTCCCTCAGTTTTTTTTCATATTTAAATTTCAGTAAGTTCTCATTTGCCCACTTTCTACATTTATCTTAGGACAGTAGTAAATTTTCCACTTAAATTTTAACTTGTGTCCATGTAGTTTCTAGAGAATTAAAAAAATAATGGAAATCAGCAACTGGAGACCAAAGCATCTTTCCTATGAGAAAAAGGCTGAGAGAGATGGGGCTGTTCAACCAGGAGAAGGCTTGGGGGGAGTCTTGTGATAAGTATAAATAATTGAAGTGGGGGCACAAAGAGGCCAGAGCCAGGCTCTTCTCAGTGGTGACCTGTGACAGACCACAGACAGTGGGCACAAAACAAAACACAGGAGGTTCCCCTGGAACATCAGGAAACACTTCTACTGTAAGGGGACTGAGCACTGGCACAGATCACCCAGAGGGGTGATGGAGTCTCTATCCCTGGAGGTACTTAAAAGGCCATCTGGACATGATCCTGGGAAACCAGCCGTTGGTCACAGTGGTTCTGCTTGGGAAGGAGGTTGGACCAGATGATCACCAGAAGTCCCTTCCTACCTCAGCCATGCTGTGATTCTGAGATTATTTTTGCCATGATTTCCCTTACTCCAGAAGTTTTCTGCAAATGACAAAACTTTCTCTCTCCTCTAACACCAAACAAGACGATAAAGTACTTGTTATATAAATACAAAATTCTTATTCTGTGACTTTTTACGTAACAGTATTTCCTTCAATTCAACAACAAAGTAATCAGCTGCATCACCATCATGCAGAGATATACTGCAGGAAGGGAAGAAGAAAATTGCCTCTACCCCACAGTGCACTGGAAGAAAGAGTTCACTATTTATCAAAAGCTTTTTCAACTTGGTCTGTCTTAAAAAAAAAAAAATTACAGTTTTTTAAACTATTTGTCCAACACACTCAATATACTTAATGCTACATCTCAGGCATTCACATCATAAATAAATATATAAGGCCTACAACCTTTACTGAATTACTCAATGTTTTAACCTGTCCTAGAGGAGATTTCAACTCAGTTGCTCAAATCTGCAATTTTACAATACACTAGAAAACCAAATACAAGTAACACATTGAAGACAAGGAGTTGTCAATTTGAACCCAACAGTATAAGGTTTCAGGACTAATTGTTTAATAAAAAAAAACAACCAAACTTCTCATGCTGTATTTTAAAGAGCTCCATAGATATAAATTACCTAGCTCAGATTTTGCAAAAAATCTTAATTTAGTTCGGAAGTGTAAGAACATCCTGAAAAAGACTTTTTCCCATATTTTCATTAATTCAGTGTTTATAGAATATAGAAGTCCAGTATTTACAAGTTTTCAATTAGGAGAGACGAACTGCACACAGATCCGCTTCCAACATAGCTGATATCAATATCTACGTGATACTAACTTACTTGTAAATACTAGACAAACCTTTTTCATCAGGTAATGAAACTCGTCTAAAATTTTCAACAAGCATTCTTTCAGCTGGACAGAGTTTTTGAGTCAGGTCTTCCCTCAAGGAAAAGGTAGTTCTCAGAGGGAAAAAAAGCTACAGGAAATTTAATATAACTTACATGAAATTGAAATTACATATGGGAGAACTTTTCTAAGTTCCCAGTGGTTGGTTCTGAAATGCAAAGCTCTAGCTCATCATTCTAGTTCCCTTCTTTCCACCTACCCAAAACCAATCTCTTCTTTCCCTAACAGCAAGACCATCAGAAGGATGGTGTGCTGCTTCAACACAAATCCAGCTTGTTTTGCTAAAGCTTTCAGCCACAGGATGGTCAAACTCACACATAACTAAACCAGCTACAGCGTCTGTACAGAGACGTTCACTTCTGCTTTCCCCAACATCAAAAAGTAATAGGAACTCTGGCACAGGAACAGAACAGAGGTCAGAACAAAAGCAATTAAATTCCCAATATCATAGCTGTGAGGAACCTAAAAGAACCAGAACATGCACTAAGTTACTACAAATACAATGTAGTCATCATAGTCACTCATTACTCAGTGGGTAACTTGATATTTACCTGCCTAGTAGTAGTGGCTTCTACTCTGTCCTCCTTTGTCCATAAATGTCATGATTATCATGCTACCTTATCTTGTTACTTCTTTGTGTTAGCTACATATTTAAGGGGACTAACCTGTCTCCTGAACAATCTACCATTACATTCTGAATCAGCTCAACACAGACATCAGCCAAAGCTTAAACTCATCCATCAGGGACAGCTTCCAGCAGACCCAGTTTTAGTCCCTTGACAAGTCCCACAGTTGTAAAAGGCTTAACCTAAGAAGCTTGTAAGCTATGAAGTGCATGTCACTGAAAACTTGTCAGAAATACCAGTGTCAGTCAAATGGAGTGGGTTTAAAGCAGTCACAACAGGAAAAGTTCACCTGACTTCTGTATCAGTAAAGCCAACATCAGAGCACTATGAAGCCTCTCAGGTTTTATTCATGCATCACTGTTTTCTGGCATGTTTGAAGCGAACTCTGCTTCCCTTTCCTTCAGTATTACATACAAACCTCTACTCTTTGACATGTGTTCTGTACTTCATTAAAAGTGACAACAATCGGCCTTTCCAATCTGTTGATACCAGCAGCTTTGATTACCTATTTATCCCCACCTTTCCATCCCATCCTTTCTCAGGAGAGCACCTTTTCCAAATCAGGTAGCAAAACCACTCTTACCCACAAGTTGCCATTCTACCTCCCAGTATCTGCAGATACAGCCAACAGGACTAGATATTTTTGCTTGCTTTCATAAAGTATCAACCCAAAGACTTGAGCTGACAACACCAAATCACCCAACAAGTAGTCATGAGAATAAAAATTATTTGCCATCTTCCCAATTTCCTGTTTTATTCAGACTGCTATTTAAGCTGAGGCATAATGAACTGTTTTGAGGTAGCCCTGTTCTGCTATATTTTCATTCTGAACAAAATTCTGGTGAAACACTGATCATGACAAAGCCCCACAAAAAATTCCAATATTTGTGACTCGGGATTGAGAAGAGCTGCTACCAAGACATCCCCCTCTCACAAAAGCAGAATCTGTACACTCTTCCCACTTGTCTTTTTCCAGTAGGATCCATCTGAATTTCAAAGGCTACAAGCAAAAAGAGCATTGCTTCACAATATTCCAGCCCCCTTCCCCCCCTGAGAAATCTGCCCCCCGCCAAAACCCAAAGGAAAATCAAACACCCCAAATCATAAAGAAAGCCAGGACCTTACTATGAAGAAGCAGCAATACTTTATATCTTTGTGCTCATGGATTACTTTAATGTAACTGGAATCAAATCCCCAGAAAGTTATAAACAATTTTATTATGGCAATAACTAGAAAAAAAATCATCTCCTGAAAACCACAAATGTAACGTAAGTGCTCAAACCCCTCCTTTGTGATTTTCATTCAAGTTATTTCAAATTTTGGGAATGTTGAGCTTTTGTAGACAAAAAGAAAAAAAAAAGGCAAATTTTAATACTAACACTAGTTCTACCAGTATAAGCTGCATTCCTTCAGGAAAGGGCATTCATCAAACATAGCAACCAAAGAGCATCATAGCAATCACATTGAAAAAAAAAGTTTTCTCCAGCCACCCTGCACAAGCTTGAATTATGGTCATGCATATAATAAAAACGTTTGTGGTCCAGGAACACAGATGAGACATTTGAACCACAGTTTTATTTCTAAACTTTGAATGTCTCAATTTGTACTGTTCCTTCTTATGCAAAAATGATAGGGACAAAAAAAGATCAAGAATACAGTAAGGAGAGACTTCCAAACCACACTGCTCAGATGAGTAGCATTAGAAATGATGTAGCAGACATGGAGCTACTGCTGTTGTAACCAGTGGAAGAAGATCTCAGAAGTTTGGGAACATCTAGCTGACATACAGGACATGAAGGATGACTGTACACAGGTGCTGTGCATCTAAAGGCATAGTGTTACCTCCTTCACAGCTTGAATTTGGTTCAAACTAGAAAAGCAAAATTGCTAGACACATTTCCACATTTTTCATTGCAATATATCTTAATCTCAGTTTGTAGATGTGATGTTGCTGCTGCTGCTGGAAAAAGGAAGGGTGTTTTGCAAAGAAGTAAGAAATCCCAGTCATCTGACTGTCATTTGCTGTTGCAACCAAATGCTCTGAAGCACGGTTCAAAGACAAAACAGCTTCTAAGTCACTCACTGACCACATGATGCTGGTTGTTCAAATCCAATGACACTTCGGTAAAATCCTTTTGTAACAGCCTTTGAAGATGAAGAAAAAAAAAAAAGGCACACCAAAGTAAATTCCAGCACGCACTCAGAGTTTAGACTGGCACTTCTGAGAGTCCTTTTAGGCAATGAACACTTCTACTGAAATTCTCCCATTCTGTACAGCACGTAAAGTATGAAAGCTTTCTATTGCTCAATGGAAATCCTCAGGCAGCATTCCAAACATACTTCACATTCAATAAGAATTGCCAGTCATACTTTTTCTGCATCCACTCTAATTATGAAAAATCTCAGAAAAAAGCCAGAGAAATTAATCTGACTTGGGGGCTGGGAGGAGCAAGTACAAAGCTAGCACTGAGAAGAAATTCTGACTTTAGAAATCAATAGAAATAATTTTTTTAATGATGTGATGATTTTTTTTCACTGAAGCATAAAATTCACATGACCTTGAACTGGCAGTCATGCCAACCTGCACTACTTTCTACATCAATAGTTTCTATTAAGAAAACTAGTAGTTTATTCTCAAATACCTTTGGGCGTATTAAAGCAAGAGAAGGTACGTGCACAAATCTCTCATACGTTCTCTACAAGTCTCCCTATGAAGATCCACAAAGGCAGGTACAACAGGCTGGGTCTCTCAACAAAACTGGACATTTTGACTAACTTAGGAAACTGTTCAGGCTTATTCTTGGATCTGAACTGTAGCTCAGTCACCTACCTAAATCAAGTAATACCAGACACTTAAGAAAAAAGCAAGGGAACTCTTCCAAAAACCATGCTTTTCATCCCATCAGAGTCTTCTGCAATCTACTTTTTAGTAGATGGAAAATGACATAACCACAGAGGCATGAGACTATCAGCTCTTGTTCAATCAGAATCAGTATGAACAGCACTGCCACAATTGCTAGCCGAATGCTAGACTCCAGACTGCAAGAAAGTCTGATGGCACTAAGTTAAAAAGCTACTTGAGCTATATAAAAATATTTTTTCACTTGTTCTGCATCTGTCACCTTTCAATGTCACTTAATGTGAAATGCCTTTTGAATCACTGTTGAGACAAAAAAATCCTTTGAAATACACTCTCTAACCTATTGTAGATATCAGACTTCAAGGCACACCTTTAGCACAAGGTCTAGCGTGATATTTAATTTCAGCACTTCAGTATTACTAAACTTGCCCAAACTAAGTGTTAGTCCTCTCTTCTCTCTCTCCCCAGTGCTATGGCCTCCTCCCTCCTTTTTATAATACGGACATCCCACAGGCATTTATCAATTAGCAGGTCAGCAAAATAATAATTAAGATGTTCTTACGTAAGTGTACATTGGTCTAAGACTGCAAGAGGAAGCTTTTTTTGTGTGCATAACAACACAGCTACATAGGCTGCTGTTAGATTTCTAATTCTGGAGTATGCACAGTATCAATAACTGGAACCAACATATTGCGTTAACAAAGAAAAGAGAATATTTAATCAATCAGATTAATTGACTGGAATCCCCAAGGAGGCATTGGGGGATGAAACAGAAATTTATATCAGTTCAAAACCCTGAATCACAAGTTTTTCCAACATTCATTAATCATATCATGAAGAAGACCACACTGAAGCTTTGGACAAAGAGAAGTATGAAATTCTAATTATTCATAAACAAGATGAGCAGAACATAAACAACACAGCAGGAATTTTAAGAAAAATCCATACATTTTTTTAAAAGATCTTGAAATGCACTAACAAGTTGAAGTTTAGATGCCTCTATTATCCCAGCCATTCAGATGCTATTAGTTATTTCCACATTTTTACTGTAACTTCATGTCTTTGCAACATCAGAAACTCTTAAAAGAAACGAAAATACAGGACTATTTACAAACTGCCTGTAGGTATCTTGGTAAACACATAATTAAGTCTTTCACCTGTCTGGTACCCACAATTCCTTTCATTTCAATACCTTCCCACGAGTTCATTAAGTCCTCAAAAGTCAGATGTCTGGGCAGCTTCTCTCTCCCAAAGCCACTTCCACAGGTTACCTTCTTTGTAGAACCCTACATTTCTTGACAGCAACACTACCAAGACACACAAGTGGTTTTTATTCCAAACTTGTAAAACTCAAAAGCTTTTAAGGCCAGCTATGTAACAATTCTCCCAATATCTGCACTCCTTTTACTCGCTGAAGTTATACCAACTCAGTATATTTACTGTTTCCCATCTCCAAATCCCAACAGAGCTAGCCAAAGATTACAGACACTTGGTAAACACGGCAGCATTAATTATAGGAAGCATAATATTAGTTGTGCAAGACCTGTGAAACTCAGACCTATCTTTAGATGCACCAGCAGAAATAACACCCTGGCTCCTTATACCCTTATTTCTGACAGGTTTTAGACTTTAAATGTAGCACTCACGGCTTGACACCCCACTCTTTCTCCTAGCACCGTATGACTTATCTCTTGGCATCGAGCACTAAAGACGCTGCTGAAAATCAAGGCTGAAATTACCATTCCTCACATTTCTTCCACATTTGGCAAACACCCGTGACGTTCACAGGGATACCGAAGCTCTATCAAACTACGCCTGTGGGACCAGGGTAACACGGGTTCCGGCAGCCCACCTCCTCAGCCCCCGGCTGCGCCGCTCCTACAGCCTCCCCCAGTCCCACGCTGATTAGAAAGAGAGAGCAAGGAATGACTGGAACAAGGAGCGATGCCAAACGCCTTTCCCGGCCGCCCAGCGACACCGAGAGCCATCCCCGCCCAGCCCCGCGCTCCCCCCGCCGGCTGCCCCTGTCTCCCGGAGCACCCCCAGACCCGAGCCAGGGTCACTTACTGAGCTGCCCGGCCCCGGGCTCCCTGCCTCCGGCTCCCCCGAGCCCACTGCTGCCGCTCAGGCTGCCCAGGGCCCCGCCGGCGGGCGGCGTGCCGCTCTGCCGCTCAAAGTTGCCCGGGTTGGAGAAGAAATCGCGGAGCCGGGGCAGCTCTCGGCCGCTCTCCAGCAACTCCGTGTGCAGCTCCAGAGCCGTCAGCAGGAACTGGTCCCGCAGCAACTGCGCCGCTATCGCGTCCATCGGCAGCCGCGGCAGCTCCCCGGCCCCCGCGGCAGCATCTCCCGGCGCCGCCGCTCGCAGACCCG
>VZRQ01006361.1:463793-602936 GCA_013397975.1 Machaerirhynchus nigripectus | reverse complement strand
GGGTCGCGGCGGGGGATGAGGAGTGAGTCGTGGCGCCTGCGCGCCGAGCGCTTCCCGCGGGGAGGGGGCGGTGGATCCCAAGGCTGCCCCGGGGAAGGGGNGTCGGGCACGGGCGGTGCCTCCTCGCTTCCGCAAAGCTTGGTCCGCTCCACGGCGGCCGCCAGCCCGTATAGCCTCGGGGCGCCGCTGGGACGGGAGGGATGCGGGGCGCCGCTTGGCCTCAGAGCCCGGACTGGGGGCTCAGACCCTCGCCGTTGAGTGGGCTAGGGTAGGGCTTCCCGGACAAAGCAGCGCCCTGTGAGGGCCCCCGGGCAGATGGACATTGGACTGCCAAGGGAGGTAGTAGAGTCACTGTTCCTGGAGGTGTTTAAGGGAAGACTGGACATGGCGCTCGGTGCCATGGTCTAGGTGGCATGGGGTTGTTCGGTCATGGGTTGGATGTCATCGTCTCTGAGGCCTTTTCCAATCAAAGTGGTTCCGTAACTCTGCGTTCCCAGTGGGAGTGTGTGCCATCTTCCAGCATCAGGTGTTACTGGAATCAGGGAGGGCACGAGCACAGGTGAATTTTAAGTTTATGGCCTTTGGAAAAAGGGTCGGGCAACTCAGGAGGATTACGGGGATGTTGGGAGGTTAGGCGGACAGAAAATTAGAAGGGCTAAAACCCCTCTAGAACTTTAATCTGGGTACTGCTGTAAAAGACAACAAAATGTATTTACTGATACATCAGCAGCAAAAGGAGAGTGTTTATCCTTTATTGAATGCAAGGGGAAACAGTGGTAAAGGATGAGGAAAAGGCTCAAAATGTCTTCTTTTCCTCACTCTTTAACAACAAAACCAGTTACCCTCACGATGCACAGCCCCTGAGCCGGTAAAAGGGAACAGGGAGTAGAATGATACTCCTGCTGGGTCAGAGGGCTTGTCTGCTGGAAGGTGAGAAGGCTCTGCAGAGGGATCTGGACAAGTTGTGTCAGGCAGTGCTACAGACTGGGGAAAAGTGTCTGGAAACTGGCCCAGCAGTAAAGGACCTGGGAGCGCTGGTCAACAGTCACCTGAGGATGAGCTAGCAGTGTGCTCAGCTGGCCAAGAAGGCTAATGGCATCCTGGCATGTATCAGAAATAGTGTGGGCAGCATGACCAGGACAGTGCTCATCCCCTTGTACTTGGCATTGGTGAGACTGCACCTGGAATCCTGTGTCCAGTTCTGGGCTCCTCACTGCAAGAAGGACATTGAGGTGCTGGAGCGAGTCTGGAGAAAGGTGGTGGAGCTGCTGAAGCGTCTGGAGCACAAGTTATATGTGGAGTGGCTGAGGGAGCTGGGGTTGTTTAGCCTGGAGAAAAGAAGGTTTGGGGGGACCTTAGTGTTCTTTACAACTGCCTGAAAGAAGGCTGTAGCAAGGTGGAGGTTGGCCTCTTCTCCCAGGTAATGAGTGATAGGAGGAAAACAAAATGGCCTCAAGTTGTGCCACTGAATTTTTTCCTAATATCCATAAGATTGGATATTAGTAAAAATTTATTCACTAGAAAGGTGATCAGGCATTGGAACAGGCTGCCCAGGGAAGTGGTGGGATCACCATCCCTAGAAACATTCGAAAGATGTGAATGCGGCACTTGGGAATGTGGTTTAGCAGTGGACTTGGCAGTGCTCAGTTAATGGTTGGACTCGATGACCTTCGAGGTCTTTTCCAACCTTAACAATTCTCTGAGTCCATGAAGTTGTGCATCTGGAAGTGCGAAGTTACCACTTTTAAAAAGATGATGCAGAATGGTTACTTTGTGTGTTACCTGGCAAAAAACTTGAAGCCGGAGTGTAGCAGCAGGTAGTGTTTGCTGCTGAAGGAAGTTCAGCTGACTGGAGACTATGCAAAACAGAGCCAGCATTGGTTTCTGTTTTGTTTCTTTGAAAATGTGGTCCCATTCCCACTAATGGAAGCTCTGTGTAAAGCTGATTCACTAGGACTTGTGTATTGGGGCTGAACTCCTGCTAATAGAATAATGTGACCGCTTAGCAGTGACATGGAGGTGTAAAAGCGCTCCTGAGTACTCCAAACTCTTCCATTCACGTGATGGTGTGCTGTATAAGACTGTGCTTTCCAGTTTTGGATTTGCATAATTTTTCCATAAATTCTATATTCAACTTAGCATTCTGTCCTATAATAAACTTTGGATTTTTTTACTGCTGTATTGTTTTATGTTGTTGATACACAAAAAGAGCCTAAGTGGCAGAGCATGAACTGGTTGTATCATAAAGTAAAATAGTTGTGTGCTGAAAATGCTTTAAAATTCCAGTGGGATCACAATAAAAATAGGGACAGAAACATTTTCGTGTTGCTACTCTGGTGGAATTGAGAACCTTTAAAGAAACCTGCTTTTTCCTTTCCTTTCCTTTCTGGCGAGTTGGAGCGTGTTCAGAGTGAGCTTGTTGAGAGCTGCGCCTGGTGTTCCGCCTCCTCTTTTAGGCAGGAGGGAAAACCCTGCCGGGGTCCTGCAGCGGCCTCTCGTGGCGATCTGCGGTGTCTGCAGGGCGTGCGGGGGCGCTCCAAACGCTGCCTTCCCCTTCAGAAACTCATTTCTGCCGACTTCTCTGTGCTGTGGCACTAAGGACTAACTTTTTTCACTCTTCCACACCGAAAATCAACGTAAAAGCATTTCACTGTTTCAGTGCTTTGGAAGAGGTTGGTTTGTTTGGGTTTGTAAAACTGATTTTAATATTTACGGATGTCACTCAGTTGCTCCCAAATAATTTATGGATGGCTGCGAAAAAACTAACTTTGCTGAAATGTGTATTCCAGGACTTAAGAGTGAAAGTAGAAAAATGTGCTTTTAACAATATGCTTAAAACAGTTTCTTATATGCCGAAAGGATATTGTTTTGAGAAACCAGAGAAGGAAGCCTGACAGTGTAGTGCCTCAGATGATGTGTGAGGCAGAAAAAGCTGCATGAGTTCTGGAAATGGAGCATTACAGAGGTCTACTTGAAGCAGACAGCTACAAGTTAATTATTCAATAGTCATTCTGAAAGAGGCAGATTGTTTATCAAGCTGCTTTGTCTCTTACTGGAGTTGCTGTCTCCTAACTTTTAAAGGATTTGAGTTCAATGTCTGAAGAACACTGTATCTAAATACATCTCGGAAAGCTAAGTGTCCAACATACATGGGCTTGTATAAAAAATATCTGAAGAGTTTTTTTGGAGGAGGGGGTATAAACAATTTTTTTCAGTCTACGCATGTTTTTTTTTCATGAACTTTGAAATCTATGGTTCTTGAGATGAAAAATAAGTAGAAAAAACGAGACTTTGCGTTTAATCTGTTGGTTTTGGTAGGAGTGTTAAATCTTGAGCTAGTGCCTCAGAGTTTAATGAACTTAAACATATGACCAGTTACAGGTTGCCTCTGCTGTTTGGTGGAGTCATGAGTATGTAAAGTGTGCTTTATGTCTGCACTACTCTGGTGCAGCATCAGCCATTCTCACAGCCAGTGAACACACAAGTTTAAGTCAAGCTTTAAAGGGGTTTGTGTTTCAGCTTCCACAGACAAGGTTAATTTCAGTCAAAGAAGTTAATTCTGTTAGGTACATACTGGGGTTTTTTCTGTGCTGAATACTTGAAGTATATGAATTAGTATGTTCTAGTGAGTCCTACAAGGAAGTAGGATAGCTTTTTTTTCATCTGATTGGGATCCCAATTAAGGCACAGGGAACAAAATAATGATGAATTGTCTGAAGCAAATCTGATTTATACTTTGAAATAATGCTGATCTGTGAGTTCTACCAACTCTTGCTTTTCTTCTAAAACTGAGCTGCCCAAAAGAATCTTTGTCTACGTGTGTTTATTGAAGACTAGCTTTTGCCTCCTTTCAAAAGAAACTTGAAGGTAGTTATGATTTTTATGTTTGCTTTCAGACCTTAAAAATTGAATTTCAGTGCTTATTAAACTCTAGGCTCCAAAATATTTTGATATTCTGCAGGACCCAAATAATGCAAATGTTGAGACTCATAATGTTGGTAGCTTGTGCCTAAAGACCTCTGCCATATCTCTGAAATTGTATCTGTCTATTCCAGTTTCAAGGGAATGTTTTTTAATGAGAATAGCCTGTATCAGTAGTTAATGGTTACCAGTGTGTTACATTCAGATGTAGCTTTACCCAGAGAAAACTCACTTTATAAAGGGTTTGTTAATTTGAGATTTTAAGTAAAGGTAGTACAGCAGTGTGAAGAGGCTCTTGGAAATATTTTCAGCCTCACCAAGAATGTGATAATGACCCATGAAATCAGATGAAGACCTGAATTAAACAAAACAACCCCGAAAATTCCTAGTAAATTCAAGTTTGGCTGTGTTTTTCTACCTCCAAAACTGCTGTTTTGAAGTGTCACTGTAAACAGTGGATATTTGGAAGCCTACCGTCAAAAAAAAAGAGATCAAACACTAAGAGCCTAAGGAGTATTTTAGAAAACTTGTTCAGGTTTTATTATGTGTATATTTACGGTTTTGTGAGAATTAATATATAAGGAAAAATTGCTGTTACAGTTGAGTGAGGAAGTATAAATTGATGTGACCTTTTATGACACTGCAAACACTTGAGTACTGAATTGCTTGGGTCTTGTTCACCTTAGCCTGGAAGATGGAACCCATTGTCTGGACTGTAGGCTGCCCAGAAAGGTCTTGCAGAGGGTAGCAGATGGCTGTGGGATGGGTGCCTTACCCTGCCTCCCCATGGTGAGGGACAGTGGAGGTAGGGGCGGGAAGCTGCTCTGTGCTTTTGTTGTCTGCTTCATGTTATTCCTCTTCAATTTAGTATTTGCACAGTTTTTAAAAAAATTCTGCATTTTTTCCTTATATGGCCTGCTGACTACAACTGATGTGAGATGCAGGCTTCAAAGAATGAAGGAGTCTGAGGACAGGCTTTGAACATGCTGAATTAGGTCTTTTGTTAGGAGGAGATGGCATCCTGTCCTGCTGCCAACACAGAGGTTTGTGTACACAGAGGTTTGTGTTGGGAATTCAGGGAACTAAACTACAGCAAAGTCGTCTTTATTCTTCCTTCTGCTTGGCTTTTTGGTTTTTTTTTTCCCTTGAGGGTACTTTCAGTTGAATTTGTTCCCTAGAATTCTTAACTATATGGTTGTACAGATGGCTGTGCCAGCCCAAGGAAGAGATTTGGCTTGGGAATAAGCGGGCAGGAGCAGAGAAGGACAGGACAACTCTCTGCAGCTGTACTGGCTTGGTTTTTCTTGCAGTATTTGTAATTGTGAAAACCTCTTGTTCTTTTAACTGCTACCCCCATGGCATCTGTTTTTGTATAAAATATCTTACAAAATATATTTGCCTTGCTGGTCCCAACTATTTTGGAAAATACGCTTTTAGTTATAACTGAGTTTCTGTAGGTGGCAGGGTACAAGTGAATAACTGATACACAGATCACCTCAAATATAAGAACCGGAGAGTTGTTCCCCATCTGTATTTTCTAGGTTTCTGTGTCTCTCTCTAGCACTTTTTGGTTTGTTTTCTGAGCTCTTTTTTTTCTCTCCAGTGAATCTATTGCTGTTCATTTGCTGAGAGAGTTTGAGTGCTGGGGAGGTTTCATTTTAAATCAGCAGTTACCCATATTGCAAAGAAGCAGAATACTGATTGTTTTCAGGAATAATGTTCTGTCTCCATTAATTATTAGAGTGAGTCAGCAGCTGAAAAATAAAGGTGTCTTATACAAATGAAAAGTGGCTTGGCTTTGTCATAAAACCAAATATAAGCTCACGAGGCTTCAGTGGAGGGTGTTTGTAAGTTGATAAATCATAAATGCTAATGAATGTTAACTACTTGTTTAGTCGAGGTTGATGTAGGAGCGAAGAGAACTTTGTTCTAAAGTGAATGTCAGTATTTCAGGCTGCAGTAATTGTAAGTTCAGTGAGTTTTGTGTCCTATGGGAGCTTAAGGAAATGCTTGCTTTGTGAACAGCTTGCAAGTATGGCTGCTGTTGGAAGAGTTAAAGAGGAGGTAATTCCTTTGCATAAAGATTTCTTACTGGACTTCAAAGTATCCTTGGACAAATACTGTGTATGCCTATATTACTACTTGATGCTCTTTGAAAGGGGGTATAATCCATCCTTTTTGGCATTTTTCTACACTTTACAACTTGACTACTGCAATTCTTTTAAAAAGTTCGTTTTGCTTGGTAACTAAAGGAATTAGGATTTTCCCCCCCCCTCTTGTGCGTATGTCTTTATGAGGAAGCAGTACTTCCCGGCAGTGCGTTTGCAGGATGGGATTTGCCGGGTTCTGGCTCTGCCGTGGTGCCGAGCGCGGTGCAGGACCCTGGAGAGCGCCGGGCTGGGGTAGGGCTCCGGCCCCCGCCCCCGTCCCTGCGAGCTGTGCCCACCCCTGGGTTGGGCGTGTAATGCACCTGCCTTTGGGATTGCTTTCCTGCTGTGTGCTCACCTCAGGCCTTAAATGAGTTTCTGTTCTCAGTGGGGAACTTAACTTGCCTCTGTCTGTGTCAGCTTTGTTGGGAATGAAAGTTTGGCAGGTAAAGATATACAAAATGTAGCTTATGCTAGCCAGTTGAATAGTATTCAGCTACACATTATAGTCAACTGGTTAGCATAAATAAGTAATAAATTTGAACTCAAAAAGTTCTGAAGTCCTTTTTTTAAAAAAAAATAGAAGAAGAGAAAAAAACAAAAAAACCCCAACTTTTGAAAGGTGGGAATCTACAAATTGATTATTTGACTCCTGGATGCCTTTTATGAAAGTGTTACTCTATGCTTAGAAGGTTGTGCTTAGAAGGTTGTACTCCTTTGTCTTCCTTCAAACTGAAGCTATTGGTAAATTTGCATTCAGAGGTTTCTGTATAAGATTCAGCAGATGTGCTTGTTACTATCTGGCATAATTCATGTTTATTTGTAATGGTTGCTATCAATAAGCAAATGTGACTTAATAGAAGAGAAACAACTTTGCCAACTTTTTTTAACCTTCCTTGTTCATATTAACTTCTACAGAACATACTTCAAGCACCGTTTGGGTTTTTTTTTTTTGTTAAAGGGTGGGTTTTTTTCCCCTCTGTGTGTATATATGATACATTTGCAAACTAGTTTTGCAAGAGTGCATCTGAAAGTTGGTTTTTTCCCATCCTCATCCCTGTGTGTTCTACATTAATATTTGTTGTATGACTTTAAAGTATGATCCTTGTCTTTTTGTTGTCAAAGGGCAGAACTGTCATGCTTGTATTGGTACTTGTGCTTTATTGCATAGTTTTATTGCAAATGGCTTTAAAAAGACCTCAGGGGGCTGTCAGCCTTGGTTTGTGAGGAAGGGCTGCAATAAGAGTGAAGACTGCTGTGGCAAGCTCTCTTCCATGTGCTTGCCTTCTCTTTAAGTGCCACTTGTCCCTTGACCTGTGAAAACTGGGATGGTGGGATGTATTTTATTAGACACTGTCAGGCTGATGTTCTTTCCCCAAAATTGTCCCATAAAACTTTTAATATGAAGAATCTGTCTACAAAATCAAAGAGCAGGTTAAGAAAAAAAACCAGTGTAAGGAAAAAACTCTACCTTTTTGTTTTGTTTTGTTCAAGAATGCAGAAGTCTGAGGGAATCTGCTACTTCTGGTAGCACAAAAAAGAATTAAACATTCCATATTGAGATGAAAATACGATGTTAAGCTGTATAACAGTGATGTTTGAAGAAGACTTGCTGGTAGAGTATTGCTGAATGACTTGGAAATCAAGAAATACGCAAGAGGATTTGCAGATACCTCCTGAGAACAGGCACAGGTCCTCTGAGTGCTGTTACCTGGTGAAATAATTCACCACAAGATCACTCAGGGTTTCTTGTTGTTGGGTTTTGTTTGTTCTGAGTTCTGAATTTCTAGCTGCCTGCATCCTGAGCAGATATAATGCTGAATTTCTACTCTCTGTTTAGCCTCCACTTGGCTATCAAGTGGTACTGAAGGGTGGTGCTCGTTTTCTCTTTCATGCCTCAAAGCAGTCGCTGTTTCTTAAAGAAGTGCTCTTGTTCTCTGGATCACTGCTGTCCCATTGTCAGTGTTGTTCTCAGGTATGGTTTTGGTTTTTTTTTCCTGGGAGACTTGTGAATACAGTTTCCCATGTTTAAGGGTAATTCAGAGAAAATTGCAAAAGCTGACACTGGGGTGACTGATTTGCAGTATGTTCAAGTATTGGGACACTTGATGCTTCATTGGTGCTTTGTGGGCCATAGTCACATTTCTCCCTGAAAAATTCTGGTAAAAGAGACTTTTCTAGGCAGGCAGAGTAATTTTGATTATCAAATGATGTTAAAAAGAAAATTAAATACTTTCAGCTCTTTGTCTCAGGTTTGGATGTGCTTTATTGGACCATATTTAAAATTTAAAACAGTTGTCGTTTGTTATTATAATCCCTAATACTCAGTGAAGATGTTGAACATAAAATAATTTTAAAACAGGTGGTTTGAATTACAAAAGCCACTTCAGTGCCAGAACAAGAGGAAATATGTAGTTGCAGTTTCATTGTCTGGCAGAGTATGTTATGCTTCAGTAGAGGAAAAACAATGAAAATTTGGGAAAGAGGAAATGGGAATTTATCATTTTCCCACTTCATACATGATGAAGTCAGGATGAGGATTTGGGGTTTCCTATGTTTAAGTAGTGGGTGAAGATATGGGAGTTCCTCAGAATTGGCTGGTAAGTCTCTTGTATAAATTACAGCCTTGTGCAGTCAATAGGTGCATGGGCTGTGACAGCAGGAACGACTTGAGTGCATTTCCTGACTACTGTAGCTCTTTAAAAATCTAAATTAGTAAAAGAATAGGGTATGCTAACACCATCTTAGATGTTGTATAGCTGCCATACCATGCAAAGTACTGTCAGACCACCCAACCTCCATTTCCTCCTCTGCCCTAAGGAAAAGGATCATTTTTTATGTGTGGACAAATTGTAACGGTTTGACAGTTAAATTACAAAATGCACAACACTGTTTAGTTGAAAAATATTAGTCAGAAACACAGCAGACATTCTTGTCTACTTCTTTTTTCTGTGAAAGATACTTACCAAGGCCATTGATGCTTATTGAAAATGCATTTCCAATGGATTTTATTCATCTTAATCAACAGACTTGACAGTATTAGTGAAGCATGGGCCCTCTAAAAGAAATTACTGATGTACCTTGAGCTCCTTGTTTTGACACTTCATTGTCCTTAAAAAAATATTCGTGCCAATGGGGCATATTCCATACAGTATTTTGTGTATGTTTTATTGCATATTTGGTGAAAGAAAAACATAAAAGGGAAACGTTACATTTCTTGTGAAGAACTATATTGTTTTGCAGTACAAGTATAGTTTTCTTTGCCTTGTAAATAATGCTGGGAGATTATAACTTCAGAGGGAATGCAATTTAGATGTAGAGTACTTGGGGAAAATGAGTGCTGCATTTAATTATGTTAGCCTTGCTGTTAATTGTTGAGGGACCTGATCCAGCCTGGTGCTGTGGATGTAGCTTCTATGGCATGAGTCAAAAAGAAGGTTTTGAAAAATACAGTCTTGTCAGCAGATTGCAGATGAACTTGAAAAGAGGGAAAAGCTCATGGGAAGAAGGGTTGGGCTTGTGTGGCTCATTGCAACTGTCTTGCTCCCCTCCACCTTCACAGTCTGGATGTTTTAGTCTTTGCACTGACATGGCTGCTGGTGAGGAACTTGTAGGTAATAGCAGGATTTTTTGATATTGTTTTGATATGTGTGAATACAACGAAAGAAAGGGTCTCTTCATCGCATTTGCCATCAGCTGGGAGCTTAACTTTCTCCCCAAGAATTCAGAGTGAGGGGAGAGAACCACCAAAAAATCGTTCTCTAATCTGCATGTATCACTTTATTCTGGAAAAGTAATTAATTGCAGTCAGAAGGTCCTTGCTGCTTTTCTTTCTTTAATCTCCTAGACTTTAAGAAAGGTGCCTGCTGGTTTTGCCTTGCTGTCTCTCAGATCGATCGCTCCCCTGTGTCTTCTCACTCTCTTCTCTGCTCGTGTACAACATCCAGTGAAGTGAGAAGCTCTGAAGTCTCCTGGAGCCCCTGGCATCACCTGGGCACTGCTCATTTTCTACTTGGCTCCATTCGTTGATGTGAACAACTCAGATATAACAGGCAGTGAAGTAGCTTAGTGGATCTTCAGTACTTCCCTGTTAAGGATCTGAAAAGGGCCTTTGTTTAAGAATCCACACCAGCTTTGTGTTTTTGACTCCAAATTGTTTGAACAAAAATACTTCATTGGAATAGCTTAGGTCTCGCATACTGGGGGTTGGACAGTATCATCACTGGTTCTGTATTTAGTTTAGGAGACGGTGACAGAAAGTGAAAAATGTAGAAAGAAAGGAATAAATTGGAGTCTGATATATTGCTTACTAGTTGGGCTGAGTCTATAGAGGAGCTGGTTTGGTTGTCTGAACAATATTAGGATTCCAGGATTCTTTTGTAACAAGTGATGTGTTTGGGTGGGCAGTAAGAAATGGCATGTGGCAAATAGGCTGCAAGATGCTTTTCTTAGCTACAAGAGTCAGAGCTTCTTTCTACTTGTGATAGGCAATGACTTAATAGAATAAAGTAGAATAATGGAGTCAGAATTTGAGCAAAGCTTGTGTTTTGCCCTGTGAAAATAAGGACTGTGGAAGGTACTACACTAAATCACTTGCTAAGGGATTGCCTGAGAAAATATCATAGGACACAAAAATATTGAGATATCCTTGGCTTTCGTTTTCTTGACAGAAAGATGTAAGATGTATTTTCAAGTGACAGTTTGTTTATCCACATTTTGGATGTCCAGGCACCTGAGGGCAGAGATGTTTTGGCACTAGTCGTAAATACTTAGATATGGCTCCTCATCCTCAAAAGTGTGTGTGCTTAATACATTTCTATTTTTCTTCTCTCAACAGGCTGTGGCTTTTGGTTTTTCCTATAAGCTAGTGATTAATCCACTTTTTCCTTTGATACTGGTTATTTTTTCCTTGTGAGGAAGAAATTGTTATTGAAATCGTTATCCTTGCTATTTCCATGCCTTTCGAGTTTTTTGTCTTGAATGGTCAAGCACCAGGCTCTGTAGAGAAATTTGCATTCAGCTGAGTGCAATTGGGAGCTTTCCAAAGCCTCTGTACCTGTGGGAAAGTATTTGTAAGCTTGAGGACAGAATACTTTTCACAATGTTGTGTCACAGTGGTGACACACAAAGTCCTGCATTCAAGGAGCACTGTAAGCTAAGGCAGAGGCAGAAGGAGTGGCTGTGAGGGATGTGGCAGGAGCGGGTGCTTTGGGAGCTGCCTGTCTGGAAACCATGTGATGGTGTTGAGCAGTTGGATATGTTGGGCCCAGATAAATAGTTTAGTGTAATGTAGTTCAACTGTGGTTGCAAAAGAAAGTATCATTTTCTTTTTTTCTTTTCTCATTAATTCTATAGATACTACACTCTAAGCATTAAATTTGAATTGTGTTGATGGAACTCTTTTTTTCTGTGAGCAAAGACTGAGGCCTGGGGAGAGTTAAAGCAAAGAGAATAAGCTAGTGCAGAAAACAGATTAGGTTACTAATACTTTAATTAGAACAACATAGAATATGCTAAGCTGTAGAATTGTAGCACTGGGAGCATGCAACAAATGTCTGATAGAAGTAACTGCTTTGTTTAGTTGGGTGTTTAGTCTCATCAGTGTAAGGTGTGAGTAGTTCGGATTCTCTTACCAAGCACAACTGCATTGAAAGAAAAAGCCCTATGGAAAATAAAACCAATTGAATAAAATGAGCTCTGGCACTGAATTTTGTGGTATTTCTGCGATTGTGATTTCATATATTTAAATTGATGCAGGAACTCTGAATACTTAAAAAATAAGCAAACTGGTATTTACAGATATGCCAAGTCTCTTGGAATCTCACTTGTAGACATAAAAGCGTGCAAGTTCCCGATTAACAAAAAGTTTTTGTTTGTTCATTTAAATGTGACTACTACATGTCTCTTTGAAATGCTGTATTTTGTTATCTCTGTTTTTTTGCTCTCCAAATCTCTAAAATGAGAAATTGCTGTAGTAATGTTTCAGATTAGAGTTGGAGATGTTGCATTTGTGTTTCAGTAAGGAAAAAGAGTGGAATTGGAAGTTATGGTTAAGTTGCACGCAGATCTGAATTTTCTTTGGGTTAGTAAGTAATATTATATATTATCTTTTAAATCTTTTTTTTAGTGTGCTTCTTTTTTCCTCTGGTTTTCCTGGCCCTTTAAGTTTTTTTATTTTAAAAAACATCTTTCAGATTTTTGATCAGAGTTAAGGTTATGTGGTAGTGAAGCCTTTTATCCTTATTTGATGAGAGTGGTAGATTTACCATATAGTGGCTGCCTGTGTCTGTTCAGCTACTGGAATTCTGAAAGTAACAAGATAAACATAATATATATACTGTCGTTTAGAAGCACTAACTAGATTCTTAAGCAAACTGTTTCTTTTAGAGAGAGGTGCTACTTACATAGGTAGTCTGAACCTTCCAAGCTGTTAAGAACATCTGTTTCTTAACTGGTAAATGGAGGTGATGTTCGGTTAAGGTGGATAATTAGCTAATATTTAAATAACTAAGTTAGAAACTTGGCCAGCTCTAGTAGTCCTTTGTCAGAACTGAGCCTCACTCAGGCTCAGGTCTCACACTTACCTCAGCCAATATTCGTATTTACCTCCAGAAGGCATCACATGATCCCCACAGCAAACGGCATTTTCCAGCATACCTGTTATTAAGCGTATTTGTATCTCTAACATGGCATCACAGGATGACAGGCAGGAAAAAAAACATTCAGAAAGGGAATATAATTATTCCTGAAACATAATTCTCCAGCTCTTGTGCTTCTGTCACTTGTTTTAAAAAGGGAATAGCATTCTGTGCTCAGCACAGCATCTTTGTTCTTTTAAAAGAAGATTTCAGTTTCTAGGCAGAATATAATGAGCCCAGATTTGATGGCAAACTTGGAGGAAAAAAAAGCAGTGTTGGATGGATGGCTTTCTCTAGCTGTCTGGCTTGCATTTGCCTGAGCAGACTTCAACTCTGTCGTGCAACCAGCCAGTAGAGGGTAGTATGTTCATGGAGACATTGCATTGTCTGAGTCTTCTGTCACTGATGTTGCTCAGAAAACAAATGGATTCATTCAGTGGTCTTCTGAAGCCCTCTAATAAACCCCTGAACACCAGAGATGAGTTGCTGAGATGTAATGGTTATCTGAAAGTCTGAGTTAGTCATGCAGTGACTCTGACCAGAACTTCTGGAGAAAAAAGCTTGTTGGAAACAGAAATTGATTCTGGATTCTGGGTGATGACCGTGATTGTTGTACTCCCATTCCATAACAAATGAAATAAAAATTGATTCTGATAAGTCTCATCTGCGGAACTTTATTTTTCTCGCTCTCTCTTAGTGTTGGATTTTGCCTTTGCCAGCCGGCTGCTGCCATGGGTATACCAGTCTTCATACTTGCGGGGCTCCTTGTGCATTTTGTGTTCTTGGTCTCCATTTTTGACATCTACTTCAGCTCTCCCCTCGTCCATGGAATGACTCCTCAGCAGACTCCACTGCCACCTCCGGCAAAACGTCTTGTGCTTTTTGTTGCTGATGGTCTGCGAGCAGACTCTCTGTATGAACTGAACAGCAATGGCACACCCCGGGCACCTTACCTGCGGTAAGTCCAAAACTCTACTGAGCCACAAGGTTTTGCTTCTGGAGGCAGCTCTAAGTAACGTTGAAAAGAGAACAAGAAGAACTGTGGTGGCTTGAGTACTGCCTTCCCTCTGCCTTTGAAGTGACAAACTTTGCAGAGTTACACTGTGCAGAAATGTGTGAGCTTGCATTGGTGTCCCTTTTCAGGAAAGCTGCTAAAACTGGGACAGTGTAAATTGAGTCCGTATTGTCCCCTGAACACTACAGATAGCCAGTAACTGAGAGGGGAGTGAACTTTCTCCATGTACGTCAGCATGGTATCAGTTCTGAAGCCTGGCAGTTGCTAATTTAAACTGCTTTCTGGATGCTTAGTTTAAGAGTAGTAGTTCATTAACTGTGCTTGTCTTCTAATTCTAAGCTACTGACAAAACTTTTTAAGGAATGATTAAAAGAGATGTCCTGAATGGATCTAACAGCAGGCTGCCACTTCCTCTGTTCCACCCTTCCTGCATGCATGACCCTGCTGCCTCCCTTGTGCTCTCTACAGTGTGTCTAATTGCTTAAAGGAATGTTTTATTTTAAGGCTGTGAAAAAGTAGTCCTGCTAAAAAAGTGTTAAAAATCATATCCTTGTGTGCTTAGAACTAATTTTCGTTAACTTTCCCTGTTTCCTTATATCAAGATAATTATTTGATCATAAGAATTAATTTCCTAGACTTAAAAGAAAAATGGTATTAAATAAGACTACTTTTGTGTGATGTTAGAATTGGTCTGGCTTGAATATCAGAGCAAGCCCAAATAATCAGTTATCTGAAGCTCATAGGGTTTTTGCAGTCCACTACTGCAAAAGTAGTACAGGAATGTGAGGACTCTTGGCTACAGTGCATGCCAGCCCATATGGGCTTACTCATACCTACTTCTGCTGCTGTTACTGTTTTTATAAGGTGCTGTCTGCCACACCAGTGTGGGTTTACTATGTTGTCTTCTAGCAGAGGACTTCACACTTACTCCAGAGCAATTTCTTTTCTTAGTAGTAAAACTATTGGTCTTTTGCATCACCAGCCAACACCATCAAGGTGTGAATGCTGTAACGTCCCCATCACTAGGAGTGGTGGGAATAATGGCCAGGGAAGAGTTAAAATGGGTATTTTTTTCACGAAGTGATTTGCGTTTTTAAGTTTCAGTCATTCAGCATTATCATGCATATCTAGAAAAGAGTTAAACCTTAGTTAAGAGTTAAATTAGCTTATCTACTGCTGGAAAATTGGCACTTTTGCTTTCTCTACTTTACCTTGTCTGTGGGGTTGGGGACTTTCAAAATCTGTAGAAATAAAGCATTGTCACCTGTGCTGAAAGTACATGGGTGAATGGAGGGGAACAACTGCCTTGTAACAAGTGAAGATGCCGGTAGATCCCCGAGTGGAAGAAAATGCCAGTAGAGGTGTGAAGTGCCATCTGTATTTCTCTCATCTCTCATTCTGCATAGTAATACATATGTGTGTGAGCATGTATATGTGAGAGATGATGAAAAGAAAAAAACATGCAGCATGTCGTGCCTTCTGAAATGTGGAGGGTCAGGCAGCCCAGAGCATATCTTCAGATCTGTTACGTGAGCTGCCACAATTTCGAAGCAACAGGCTCAGTGTTCTGTCCCTGAATCTTTGAGCTACACAACTTCCATAAGTTAACTTGGTAAACAGGTTGACAAGATCAGATATTAGTTTCTGGAAGTATTTCCTTTTTGCTCTGCCAAGTTACTGCTTTCTGACCATTAGTTTTTCAATAATACTAACTCAAAGTACATGCAATTTAATACGAAGTTTACTTTTTTGCGTGTTCATTCCTAAGTTCCAAGTGTTCAGTCCCTTAGCCACTTTATAGTAGTAGGTAGCATAATAGCCAGATTACTAGTCTTATCCAAGTGGAGTGCTTTGGGAACTACTACATTGTTAATAAGGAAAGATTATCTCTAAATGGGCAAGAACCATTCTTGTAGCAATGTGCTATTAAAAGAAGCAAAGTTTTAGTAGGTAGGTGGAATTAAAAATAAATATCCATTAGGCTTGAAGCAGATTGTTGGACAATACATGTACACCAAGTACCTAGTCTTTTACAATATTCTTGAAAAGTCTGGTTTTCAGCAGTGTTGTCACAGCTGTGAGGGCCAGTAAGTGATCTGAGTCACTGCAATGGTGGTGTCAGGGAAGATGTTTTCTTCTTTGCCTGTCATGTTTCAGCCATATTACTATATTATATTAATACTTACCATTGTTATTATGGGTAGCTAATGCGTATACTGTCATGGAAATTAAATTTTTTTTCAGTGGTTCTTCTGAATAAAAGGCCTTGAAGTCATTCAGAGTATCTAAATGAATTTTGAATGGGTAAATGACATATTTATATGTCATTTTTTTGCCTAGTATGTATTGTTGACTTCAGATCCTGAAGTCATCCTATCGTTGACAAGCAAAGGTAAAGAATTACTTTCCATTTCAAAAGAAATCAAATTCTAATTAAAACAATTTCCTGCCTGTTGTTACAATGAAGTCTGAGGAGAGCTGCAAGTGTTTTATTTTTGTTTTAAATCTTCCATGACTGTTAGTGCAATACAGTCCTGATCAGTTTGTAGTGAGAAAAATAAGAAACCACTTTAACTCATATGTAAATCCTTTTTTCAAATTACTTTTTTCAGTACAACTTGAATTATCTCCTAGCTGAGATGAGAGCTCAGAATAATATGTTAGAGTGCTATGTCTCTATATGCTGTTATATTTCTCACTCTAATATTTGGGCTATTACAAGTAGTTCTGTAAGCCTTCAAGTAAGTCTGAGAATGTGAGGTCTAAGATGAGTTTAAAAAACCCCCAACAAACAAACAGTGAATGCTGCAAGCTTAGAGTAGAGCCTGAAATTTAGGTTGTTTAAAGGCATGAACTTAGAATTTACTTGGGCTAAAACACATAAACATAGCAAATTTGGTAGCTTATATCATGAACAACAAAATTATAATTTCCTGGTAACTTGACTGTTAAAAACTGCATGGAATTTGTTCAGAAGATTCTGCTGGTTTTTCTTAAAAATCAGTGTCAGGTATGTCCTGTTGTGTTTTGTTTTCTTTCTCCTCTTGCTCTGACAGTGAGCAGTGAATCTTTCTCTTCTTCCACAAGGTGGAGACAAGAAAACGGCATATGGTAACGCACACCTCTTGCTTCCTGACAGTCTCCAGCTGTTCAGATCTTCAGCAGATGAGAATAGTTTATGAGGCTGTTTCTCATGCTTGGGCTTTGTCCTCTGTTTTTTCTTCGCTTTTTATCTGTTGTAACTGTTTATTGTATGTGCATAAACCCTAGACACTTGATGTAGTTCTGTGTATGTAGTGAGCTGGTATTCTCCTTCACTTCAGTGTAATTGAAAAAGATGCAAGGTTTACTTAAATTTTCTTCTTGTTGCCAAGATTATTTGCACCTTAGATTTATGTGGAGTTCGAATTCTCTTGGTGTTGCTTCCAAGATTCAGCACAGATAAAGGCAGACGTGGTCACAAGAGCTAATTATAATTGAGTGTATTTAAAGAGTAAGATAAGATTGAACTAGACACTTTCAGACTAAATGGAAAGAACATAGAAGAGTAGCACCAGGCAGAAACAGTCTGTTGTGGAAAAAAAAGGAAGCTAAAGAGGAAGGCAGCAGAAAAAAATAGTATGTTAATTTTAAGTGTATTGGAACACCAGCTGAACTCATCAGTTTGCAGTGCTGATGGGCCACAATAGTAATGTTCTCTGTGTGGTGTTATAATATAGAACTACTTGCAGGTTAATGTTTGGCTTCTTTCACTGCACAGCAGGTGGTAGTGAAAATCTGTTTTAGTCTAGGGTTCTTTTTCATTTCCTGCCTCACATCTACCTGTCACTCTTTTTATCTGCAATTTATTGTACTTCGGCAAGTCATGAAAGTTAACTGTCTTGAATCCTGTTTTCAGGAGTATTCTAGAGAATAATGGCAGCTGGGGAATCTCTCACACTCGGGTCCCAACAGAATCCAGGCCGGGGCATGTTGCACTTATAGCTGGATTTTATGAAGATGTCAGTGCGGTTGCTAAAGGTAAGCTGGTCCTAAAGCTTTAAATGTTGTCCTCCAAAGTAAGGTGTTTCAGTGATGTGCTGAGCTCCTGGATGATTATTGATAAATACCTGCATTGTAGTTTATATGCCAAGATGATGCGGAAAATAGTAATTTTGGATGGATTTCCTACTCCTGGTGTTGATAGCTAGGAAAATAATTTACATAAATTAATATTTTGTAATGTGGTTGAATTTAGCACCCTGAGCCTAAAGCAGAAGTATCTTATGGCCTCACCTCTTCATGTAACAGAGTTTTCAATTATCATTTGGGATGCTCTAGGATATAGCTAAGTAGATGTGGGAAACAAGAAATGAACTGCAGTATCTCAGCTGAACCATTGCTGGCATGAATTGGAGAATCAGGGCCAAAATAAAGCAAAAGCCCTAAGCATATGTTTTGTCCAGAGCTGCTACTGAATGCTTGGAGCTTAATTATATAGAACAAGCCCTCACAGTACTGACTTGGTCTTTTGTGTGCTCCTCTGCCTTTCCCCAGGCTTCCAGGCCTCAACACTAGTCGTGTGTTGGTTTTGGACAGGGGAGGTGAGAGGAATTATTCGGTCTTGTCCATGTTCCTAATGAAAAGCTTCTTCCTTCCGACAACCACTACAAATGCAGGATTGGCAGGAATACCTAGTTAAGAGCATCTCTATGTTTCTGTCAACTGCCTTTTCATGGAAGCAAAAAATCTTGAATGTTTTATTGTGAGGAAGTGCAACAGGACTTCTGAAAATGTGATGTATAAGTGTGTACCTTATTGCTTGAAATGCAAAAAGCTGAGCTCAGACAACAGGAGATGCAGAATTCAGGAAAATTTTAGCTGTTTAGGAGGTAAACCAGCTGTGTGCTTTGCCTATTTAAAACCCTGCATAATTAGGCTGGCCTAGGTTTTCAATTGACTTCTCAATGAACGGGGGGCTAATTATAACAGATATTGAAATGGACTTAAAATCAAGATTCACAAATTGGAGTTCATTTTGAAATAATATAGGGGAAACTTATTTAAAACCCCCACAACAGTTTGCATGGACTATCAATTTTAGCAGTCAATGAGATCTTCTGGCAACGCCATTTAAGTGCTTGTTTAAATGTTTGTTTAACAGGATGGAAGGAGAATCCAGTAGAATTTGACTCTGTTTTCAATGAAAGTAAATATACCTGGAGCTGGGGAAGCCCAGATATTTTGCCAATGTTTGCAAAAGGTAAGACTTAATTTTCTGAATCTTTAACACATAGTTATCAGGTGGTAAAAGAGAGACTTGAATTTTTACTTCACTTAGAATAGTGAAGAAGGTGAAAGAAATATATTCAGTTTGTGTATTTCTGTATACTTGATTTCTAGTTTGTGAAATGAAGATGGGGTGGAGGAAAAGAAGCAAGCGTTTGATGAGGACATCCCTATTTATTACTCATTCATTTAAATAGGCCTTAGCTAATTATGTCAGTATACTAAAGGAACACACCTTTAGTTATAAGGACCTAGTATTTTTTTCTTTGTTGAGGTTTAAAGCTTTTGTTTTGCTAGCCTGCAGCTGGGGTTTTTCTTCATATGCCTGCAGCTCTCAGTGAGTTGGGAGATAGAACTGCAGCCATGCTTTTTCAGTGTCAGAGCTGGAGAAGTAGTTTATTGTGGGTTATCCTGCTTCTACTCAGAACATTAATATGTAAAGGGAAGAACTGTATGCAAGAACTTCCTGGTGCTATTCCTGAAGCTGAGGTCTATTGCCCGTGGTGTGCAGTGTGTTGAAGTCTTGTCAGCCCAGTGCAATTGGTGTTCGAGCATGCAGAGATTGCTGAGCAGCACTTCAAACGTTTAAAGGTTCTCAAAGTTTAATATTGTTGTTTTCTTGGAAGAATGAGTGCATATACACCCTTTCACATAATCTCAGCATAAACAGACTCAAGTGAAAGGAGGCAAGCTAAGGGCACATGCTGCTGTTCTGTTCTAAGCATTGGTATTGACAAATAAGAAAAATGGGGTAGGCAGGGTAGGAGCGGAATGTAATATTGGTTTAGAAAAAATATACATCATATTTCTCATGATGGTTCTTGAACTTTTTCTGAACTCATGTCTCTTCCCCCTCACATCCTGACATTCCCCCCCATGCCCCTCTTTTCTGTTCTTTGCTTAAGCCTCATAAATTTATGATGAGCTGTAAAAATATCTCCTGATAATTTCCCATGACCTCAGATTGCAGCTTGTATTTGGAAATAGTGTGATGGTGGCTGGGGAGAGGGGAAAGGTAGTTGCGCTTGCACAGATTATTTGTGTTTTTAGGAATATGTTCTTGGGAAAATATTTGGGGAATTCAAGAATTTCCCAGAGCCCTGTCCTTCTACTGGTTTTGTTTGAGTAAGATGATAAGCAGAGGACTTGGGAGCAGCTTTGATGTTATCTGAAGAGATGTGCAAGGATAATACTCTCTCTATGGCTTGTTCTGAATGATATCAACAATGCAGCTTCCTTTTGCAGGGGGGAGGAAAATCCCCCAAAGTTGGCAAAGTTTCAGTGCAGCCATGTATCCGAGAAGTAGATGCTGTGTCAGAACGTGAATCATGGTTTCTCGTGACAGAAAGAGAAATTAACTTCTTTTAGTTAGAAAAAGAGTTCCCTTTCTTTCAAAGAGGCCAAGTTTTCTAATACAGAAGGGAAGGGAATCAAGTGTTCATTCTTTATCTTTACTTCTACAAAAAAGCCAAGAAGGAGATAGAGAGAAATTAGGCTATATGCCCCTTTCTTTTCGTGTTGCAAATTAGTGAGGCCACAGGACTCTTCTTGAGTATATTTTGTCATGCCAAAGTGTTCTGAATTTTACTGTTTCACCACTTGCATTGGATGGTGCATAAAGACTATATGACCCCGGCCACCTTTCAGTCTGAGAAAATGTCTGAAGTACCTTTGTAGCTTAAGCAGGATTAAAAGGTACTTGTTTCTAGTAGTTACACTCACTTAAGATAGCCAAATTCACTGTGCTAATTTTAACCTTATTTTCTATGATGTTTTTAGATTATAACCTTGAGATGATCTAAAAATAATGTGGTTTGAAAATGCCTATTTTGTTTCCAGAGTGCTCTTTAAAACTTTGAGTTTCTCTTCTAGACTTGCCAGGATTTGGGGTTTAACCTGAAAAATCCAACCCTGTACTGTTCTGTCAGCAGTTTGGGTTGGAGTATATTCCAGAGTATGAAATGTCATGCTGAAAAAGGAGCTGAGACTGTTGCTTCTCTGAAGGGAAGTAGGTACTAGTCTGTTGCACCCAGATTGCCATTTGTTTCGTGGGTTCCCCTTCTCTTTTTTGGAAGCTTCAGGGAAGGCTAGGGTCATTGTTTTAACTTAAGTATGAAGAAGGGTATCATCAAAACCATGGGAGCAATTGGGACAAACCATTGTCAGGGTTATTCTGGACAGACAGACAGACCTCTCCATCTTCTGGTTTAGTTCCTTGTTGTTAAACAATGCAGAATTTCTCATATCCCTTGCATGGCTGTATTTGATGACAGCTCTCTGATGGCCCCACTCTGTCCTGCTCAGTGTCTGACTGTCTTTGTGCATTTATTCTTTTTCCCCCTCTTCTGTGCCTGAAAAATTTGCTAGCAAAACCTCCTGCTGGTCTGGACTCTGACCCATGACAGGCTTGTCAGACGCAGGACCTGCTCCCCTAGCAGAGGGAGACATTAACTTTCAGCAGGACGTAAATCTTATTGCAAGACTGTAATAACTTGATCCCTGATGCTAATATTTGAATATAGATGCCGAGTGTGAGATACAGTGGCAGAGAAGAGAGCAAAAGCAATAGGTGGTATCTTGTTTGGGAGTTTCTGGCACCTCCAGTTATTTCCCATAGTCTAATGGCATCATCAAACCCAGCAGACCTCTGTGCTTGCCTCTAAAAGATGTTTTCATCCCTGGCTTTCTTCTGCTTCTCTATCCCATCTTTGCTTCCTCATACCTAGACTTAAAGAAATTGTTGGCATACTGTTGCCTGCCCCCTCAAACAATAGAACTAAAATAATACTTTATAACATTTTGCATAATAGAATTTCTTATTAAAAATAAAAACCCAGTTATTTTATAAGCTATGCAGGCACTTCAAATCTTTCCTGTTATGACTTCATTTTGCCACTGTTTCTCTTTAGAGCAGTGCTGGGTTGGGTGGATTGTTTTGTTTTGCTTTGGTAGAAATTAGAAATGGTAAGTGGTAGATGTGTTCCTTTGCTTTCCCTGCAAACTGTGTGCTGTCATTTGGTTTCTTTGGTGTGGCATTTCTCAAGGAAGGATTTCTCAGGTTTTCTCTGACACTGTGGAAAAACACTACAGCATTCTATCCTTTTAGACTATCAGTCACCCTGGCAGTGATGGACAGCACTTGTTTCTTCTTTTGAACTCATTTATCCACCAATTGGAACTCCTGAATTCACTTTTTAATGCCTGGCAGTATTTTCTTCCTTTTATTTTAGACTGAGAACTGCAGTGAGTGTTCTGTGTTATAAGTAGTAGTAACATCTCCAGGGGCACAGGAGAGAGCTGCACCAGAAAATCTGTGCCAGCTTTCATCTTCCTGGCCTGAAATACCTGCAACCCTCTGTGTGGGTTTCCACATAATCTTGGTTAAGTAGCTCCCTTATACTGGGATATTAGTTCATTCACAAGCCTGGAAGCTTACACAACTGCATGATATAATTGTGACATCCAGCAAATTGGATATATTCGCTCTGGCCATCAACTGACTGAAGAACATTTTCCCCCCTGGGAGTTTACATAGTCACAGTGTAAATGGCACCCCTGAGCTGCAACAGCTCTGCCATTGACTGAATTGTTCAATTAAACTTCACCTAGCTTCAAGTCTTTTCAGGACTTCTGAAGTTTAGTTTCTTGCCAGTCTTTGTCTTCCCCCCACCTCCTCCCTTCTCTGCTTTGCTCACTTGACAGTGAGTAGAGAATGAAGTCACCTTGTCCAGATGCTGTGTTTGCACATCAGTGGCCCTTGTGTTGTACTTTGTGACTGAACATAGTCCAGTAGTTCTCCCTTTTCTGTTTTGGATGCTCATTTTAAAGATGCAGACTTTGAATATTGTCTCCTGAAGCTGTCCACTGGGCTTTTGATAGCTAGAATTGATGTACAGTAACCCTCCTGATGCCTTTGTTATATGTGATATATGATGTTTTCCAGTGGAAAAGACCTCATTGGTAAGGCATTGTCTTCTGTGATTCAGTTGAACTGCTGAAAGCTGAGCATATTTTTCTTAAACAGCCTGCCCCCAAAACACATGTTCAAATGAGACTATGAATATGTATCTTCCTTGGTTAGAAGTTTCTCAGTGAAATTCTTTGTTTCAGAACCAAATTATGTTTAATTTGCTTAAACTGGGATTTGGGTTTCTCCTATCTGCTTTCCCATATTTTATTTCCTTGCCTGAGCATACTGGATAACATTGTTCCTCATTCCTCTGAGGTGCTGATAAGCTAATGAGGTAAAATGGTATCCAGGCTTCAAAAAAGCATTAATTATGGGAAAGTTTAAAATAAGGAGAAGATTTCTTTGACTTCTTTCAGGATCATCATTCTTGGTAGATTTCTACTCCTGTGCATGAAAGTATTTTTGACTATGAGAAAAGTAAAAACCTTGTATCTTGTATGCTATCTGTATTGTTTTTGCAGGTGCTACTGGAGATCATGTTTATACATTTTGTTATGCAGCAGAAAGTGAAGACTTTGGAGCAGAAGATGCAGCCAAGCTTGACAAATGGGTTTTTGATCATGTTAAGGTAAGCAGAGAATCTTTTTATGCTACCTGTTTATAAAAAGCACAGTTGCATGTTAACTGTATCATAGAGCACGTTAACATTTTATCATAGAACTAGAAAGTAAGAAAGTTTTGAAAAACCTATCACTCGGGGTCATAAGTAACAATTTCTTGAATCAGCTTTCATGATTAAAGGAATTATTTGTCATTCAATGCTAATTAAAAAACTAACATTAATAAAAGTACCCTTTAAAAACATTCTTGGCTTTTCTTTATTTGTTTGCCTATAACGTGAAACCCATCTTGGAGTACTACAGACCTCTTTAAGATCTTGAATGCAATTAGTTAAAGATTTTATAACAGGTATTGCAGCATGGCAGAAATTCTAAGTCTTCATTATGAAAGCAAAATGGACAATATTATTTACTTTTTTTTTGTCAAGCTTGTACCCTGACTGTAATTGTTCAGTGTGGCTTTTCCTGTTAGATGTAGCTGGCTTCTGATTTTCTGCTGTGGTTCACACTTTGCTGTGGCTGCCAGAGGAGTCTCAGTTTGTTTTGGGGGACAAGGTGGGAGATGGAGACAGCTTAGGCCCTGGAGCTGTAGAATTTGTTGATGTGGTACTGTGCTCAGCTGACTTGGGCCAGTGCTGGTTCATGACTTTTGTTTTCTGTGACACTGTCACCGTAAGTGTTAATAGTCCAAGGCACATGATTTCTGATTATTCATTAGTTCCTATATTTATGTTATTCCATGCTACCTCACTTGTTCTGGATTAAGAAATGCTGGTAGTGGGCATTGGTGTATAAATATCTGTATCACTGAAGCAATCAAGTGAGTTACTTTCTGGATCTCATAAGAATGTTAATGGAGTTTAAGACTTAAAACATTTTCCACAAGATCTCTGAGCTGTATGCATTAGTAGAGCTAACCAGCATAAACCAAATCAAACAAAAAATAAAATAAATCAATAAACCAAATCATCGTCTGTTTAGGAGGTGAAGGGTGGTTCTGCTTTAAACATAGAGTGCAAAAGTTCATTATAGTTTGCTAATTTTCAAAGGAAGTGATTTTCTGAGTTTGCAGGTGAAAAGACTTTTTTTCTAAGTACCATCCTCTTCCTGAATGTGCACTTGTGCCATGTTGTGTGTTGTAATGCATGTGAATAATACAAATCAAATTAGGCAGTCAGTTACACTTGAATAGCTGTTGTCATGAAGTTGCACCCTGCTGTCATTTGGAGCTGCACAAGTAAGTGAGAGTGCTACTACCTTTCTTTTGCTTCAGAACACCTAATGGCATTTATCCTTTCAAACTATAATGATACGTTTTAAATATATGTCATTACTGATTATTTTTTCCTTGGAGCCAGCACCATTATTTTTATGACTTATTTTGCCCATCTAAATTCCATACTGTGAATGGCTAGGACTTGACTGACTGGCATAAGCCACACATTCCATTAATCATCTCTTCAACTACACATCAACAGTTGCTTCAGGAGTGTGAAACTTGAGGCGTACTGAAACCAAGGTCACTCTGCTATTATAGCTCAAACAACTTTCAGCTATGATAGTGAGATTATATATAAGAAGGTATGGCAGTATGCTGGAATCTAAATTCTGCTTTGCCTACTCTTTTTTCCCCTCATTTGTGTTTTATCTCGAGTATTTATTAATATATTGTTTAACTCATATGTTGGCCAACGTGGTCCCTGGATTTCTGCCTCTTTAGGAAGCAAAAGACACCAGACGTACTTCCTCTCTGCTGAGCAGCCCACAGGTCCCAAGCATTGTAAGGGCCACTTGTGCCTTCCTCTGCCCCAAAAAACAATGGGGATGTAATGAAGAATTGCTAATCCATGTTTGGGCTGCTAGTGCTGGCATTCTGAAATTGCTTGTTCTCTTTAAAAATGCTAACTACTGGTAAATTTATCAGGAGATGGGAAACTCTGACTACTTTTTATTTGTATCTTTGGTTAAATCATGAGTAGAAGAAAAATGATAGTTCTTGATAGTTCAAGACAAACACTTGATAGTTCTTGGCAGGTCTCCTTGTGATACAAGGTGATCTTAACCCTTTCTTGGGACAGAAAATGTACCATAGATCAGGCTGTGTGGACTTTTTATCTTCAGCAGCATGAAAACTCAGCAATTTTAATGTGCAGTAATAACTTGGTAGTGGTCTGGAGTTCCAAATGGGCATGGAGTTGATTGACTGGGGGCTTTTGGGGGTTTTGGGTTATTTGGGGGCTTTTTGGTATGTTGGGTTTTTCTAAGAAGCATTCAAAATAATTAAGGGATGGAGTTTAATCTACTGTGATGTGGCTCAGTGAGTCTCAGTTAAATAACCTTTACCTAAATCATAGTTTGACTCTGTGCTAAGAAACTAAGGAGGAAAATACTGGGAGTCTAGATTAACTAATGGGGAAAAAAGGTCTTCTTGATGCATTTCTGATTTTTAAAAATATTTGGTGGAAAATAGTTATGGAAGATTCAACTCTTCTTTTTTTTTATGGTAAAAAGTTTAAAATTCCGGGAACTCAGTCTTGGAGATGAGTTCCAGTAATGGCCTAACCACAATTTATTATGATCAAAGGGTAGGATATGCTCAAGATGTTCAGTTAATGTCTTCTCACTGAAAGAGACATGTAGATACAGATTGCCAAAAATTGTAGGTTTTTTCCTTTATTCTCTCCTCATTTTGAACACAGTATTCCATTCTTCCTTTGTCCCCTTTCTGCTGGAAAAAGGCCATCCAAGCCTTCAGATTGTCCCTTCTGTGCAGGGTGGTGGACAGAGTCCAGAACTTTGAATCTCTGCAGACAGTGCTGTGACCGGATGTTGATTTGTGCCAGTGGATTTCAATCCAGATAGCTCTGCTCTAATTAGCAGTACAATGGTTGTATGATGTCTTTTAAATGTGTTAGTGTCTTGTGCATGATCATGCTCAAGGGATCTAAACCTGCCATATATGTTTGTCCTGCCTTTGTACTTTTGTTTTACATCTGAAAACTGGCATAACTGTTACAACTCTCCCATCAGCACAAATCAGTGTGCACAGCTTTAAGCAGCCAATTAAATTAAGTTGTCCTGTATTAAGGAGCTTTGTGAAAGGAAAACGTTTGTTTGGTCTCTCTAGTGCATGCAGTCAGCAACACTTTATCAGCTCTACTAAAGAATCATGCTTCCATGGAAGAGTCTGTGGGAACAAAAGGTCCCCAACTACTTAGATGCTTAACATTTTGAAGTTTGTATTTTGTTCAGATGTCTGTAAATAATTTGTTAGACCTTCTAAGTAGTCTTTATTTCTTCTTTGCTTTCTCTCATCTGAGGAGGGAGATGATTAGATCAAGATCTCACATACTTATAACTAACATCCTGTTGTAGTAGTTTAATTAGTATTACAGTATAATTAAGTTCACAGCTTGCTGTAAATGTTTTAATGGGGGACTTATTGTTCATTTCATCAAGCTGCATATCCGTTATAACCAGTGTATTATTTTGTAGTTAGTTGTCAGAAAATCAAACGAAAGTTGCCAGAATCATTTAAAAAGAAGTTTGGAAGGAAGCTGTAGTGGTCTTTTGAGTCTAGCTCTCTGCATGAGAGAGGTTCACGTAGAGCAACGTGCTCAGGCCTTGCCAAGTCAAGTTTTGAGCATCTTCAAGGACAAACCTTTTAAGCAGCTGTTCCAGTATCTGGCTATAGTTATGGTTTACCAAAGAATTTTTAGAAGTCTGTTTGTCTTACTGCAATTTCCCACATTCCAAATGATGAGTTTCCCCGTGTCTCATCTCTGAGGCCCTCTGATCAGTCTGGCTTGATCAGAAGATTGAGATTCCCTTCACCCTCACGGTAGATGGTTGTATACAACAATGGGACTTCTCCTTAGCTGCTTCTTCGTGAGACTGGAAAAAGTGGGTGCTGTCGGTCTCTTAGTTGTTTACTGCTGTCCCTGAAACTTCTTGGTGAGATTCAGCTTACATATACAATGGAGCTAATAATCCTGAACAGAGGAAATAAAAGGGAAGCAAAACTAAAAAAGAGTGAGATAGGAAGATACAGGTAAAATATAGTGATGGGTTGGAAACTAGCGTTGAGTAGAGGTAGGACTCAAGTTTTGTGAACTCTGAGTATGAAAAAGAAAAGGCCTTTAGCAGGCTATAAGGAGATACAAGGATAGTTCTGGACAAACAGTTCAGCAATGTCCAGGGCAAGATGAAGTGATTTTTGCCCTTAGTGTGTTTGGTATCCTGCTTGCTGACTCACCACCTTTATCAGCCATCACTCCTCATGGTAAGCTTCCTGTTGTTTTTTGGGATTGTTTTCAGTAAACCTTTTTTTTTTTTTTTTTTGAGTTTCGTGGGATAAAGTTTGCTGTTTGCTCTGGTAAAAGATGTCACATCTTAGGTTGCACTCATCTTCCTTTTGTCTTCTTGTTTGTAATTGGCCAGAATTTGGGCAAACTCTTATGGCGGCTGCTGCTGCTGCTTTGGCTTATGAGGTGGCTGGGATTAGGGAAGAGTGGGATGCTTTTGGTATATCGTAGGGACTCCTCTGGTGGGAGAGGAGAAGCTCAGGCTTTGCCTTCCTCTGAATGGTTTCTTTTGCTTAATCATTCTGTGATAGAACAGCGTGTGCCTTCTAATATTGATCTACATTTTAGGATTTAATTTTGGGAGTTTCCTGTTTGTCTGTTTTGATTTCCTTTTATTTAATTAAAATTAAGGAAACAGGGTTTTATTGTATCCTGAAAATTACTGGCGTGCTCTGGAAAGCTTCTTCAGGCTGTGGTCAAATATGTGCAGGTGAACGGATCTCTGTGGGAAATTAAAATCTCCTTAAAAATAATTATATTGCTATTCAATGTAATCGGATTGTGTTATTTTATCTTTATTTAAAATATCTCTGGACTTTGGCCATGAGTTTGTTTGGACAAGAGCTGAAGCTGAGAGCATGCAAATATTAGTCCATGCGGCCTGTGTGTACTCAGGGAGTTAGAAAAGTGGAATTGCATACTGCCATGGTTTCCTGGCACAGCTCACTGCGATATCCTCGCTGCCACTTTGGTCTTCCTCTGGGTACTGTGACTTTTGTTTACACAAGGTGTAAGCTTTAGATTTTAAGAGCTCCATCATTATCACAGCTGTGTGGTGGACTACTCTGTCCTTTGGTGGCAGAAATGATTCCCTGCCTCTACCAGCATTTTCCCTGGACTCCTGCATGAAGTTCAAAGACACTCTCACTTATGCTAGTGTACTGAAAGGTTCTCTAGATGCTCTTTGAACTAAAACCCTACCCAACACTGTTTCCTTGGGCAGTGCTGTTACTAAGGAGCTGATGCTGGAATAGCTGTCTGCCTGCATTTTGCATTGCTGTAACATGGCTGGTCTAACACAGAATAGCCGTGTCAAGACTCATTCAATCCGAGGGGAAAATCCTCCCCTGCCATCTGCCTCAGGGATGCTTAAGTAGGACATGTGCAAGGCAGATGTATGTTCTGTAGTTCATGCATTTGCAAAGCATGTCATGCTTTGTTCTGTTTTGATTTCGTTTTCTTCAAACAAGTTGTAGCTCGGTATCCAAGTCCTGCAGAACCTGCTTCCAAAGCAAGAGTATTTGAGACCTTTGCTTCCAGTTTAAATTCAGTAAATCAACAGAAATGTAGAGCCATGAGTGGTACTCAGGAATGGTTCATCAATTTGTTTATACAGAAGGCAAAGAAGGGATGATGTATTTCTGCCTACGCAAACTCAGAAAAACCCTGTACAAAACCAAAACAAACCAACAAATAAAAACTCAAGAAAAAAAGCCCCCCAAACAACAAAAGAACACCTCAAATTAAATGTTGTCTTAGATAAGCTGAAAACTTGGACTGACCATACTGATAGTAGTTGTCCTCCAAGCAGTAAATTGGCAAGTCATTATTTTTCGTCTTTTAAAACTCTAATAACTACTAGTATTTTGACACGGAAACAGCAGTGTTTTAGTTTTAATAAGCTGCTTATCTTCTTCCTTTTTACTCAGATTAATATATTAATGGCTTATTCCATACAGAGCTTCTTTAATTCTTCCAGAAGTAATCAAACATTGTTCTCTGCACTGAATGAAGAGAAAGTGGTTCTGTTCCTGCATTTGCTAGGCATAGACACCAATGGACATGCTCATCGGCCAAACTCAAGGTAATTGAGATATTAAGTATATCTTTCTTACTAGTTTTAAATGCATATAGTAGCTTTTTAAACAATGCAATTTATCAATCCAGAAACAAAACTTGCAGTGTTGGGGGTCATATACATCATCATGATTACCTACATTCTGAACTTTCGGGGTTAATTTGTTTTTTAAGGTCCCATCTGTAGAAATGATAGATTTTTGGTGTATGTAGTATGCCTGGTTATACTCCTGTACTCAAGTCTGATTTTTAGCAGATTGTCTTAGTTATAGCCAACACATAATCTAAAGGATATGTAGGAAATGCAGTTTTAAACATGAAGTGGATACAGTTTTCAGGAACCTCACTGCTGATGTGGTATCGTTGAGTTTATAGACAACAGTAAGCTCAGCAATAATGGCTGCAAATTCTGGCATTATGTTTTGGCTTTTCTTATTACACTTGAACAAAGAAAAGGGTTTAGATTAACAGTTCTGATCACCAGTCCATCTTGGTGTTATCTGAGAACTTTCTTTTCATTTCTTCACATCCTGCTTTGCAGGATTTTACGTCTTTCTCTTGATCCCTGCATACTTCTAAAATTCTCTGATTTCCTACATCATTCTGAAGTTCATATTTATGTATGTCTAATGATAATTTATTATGATTCTTTGAAGACAGTTTTAAAACTGACTTTAGCAACTGTTAGGAAATTAGTTGTCTAAAAGTTAATCATGGTCACTTTTCCTAAAAACATACAAATTTTTTATTTAGCCTCTATTCCACAAAACTAGGGTCTGTCCTGATCTATGAATCATTTCAAAAAACTGACTGCCTGGTGAGATCTTTCTTTGCTATTTAATTACCAGTTTAAAGCAATTTTTGCAGCTTACTATATAAGGTGTTTTCCAGAATTCCTCAGTTTTGGCATTCTGCTTAACTTGCCTGACAGCTGTGAGTAGTAAAAGTATAGTCTTATGTCAAGGGCTGTTCAGATTTGAAATACAAATCTGTTTGAAACTGTGGTTTCACTAATCTGCAGACTGTGCTGCAACGATTTACTATCTTGGTAAGACTCAGAGTAGGAGAGATTTTACACCTAGGAAGCCCTTTGTTAGTTTGATGTTCATTTGAGGTTAAAGCTGTCCGTACTCGAAGGACTGGGCTTTATGATCGTGGATAACTTGCTTTATACCAAGTGTGAGAGCCACCTTTAAGGTAACATTTTTTTTTCCTGTTTTTCAAGGGAATACCAGGAGAATATTAAACAAGTTGATGAGGGTGTGAAAGAAATTGCTTCACTGGTTGACAATTTCTATGGAAATGATGGAAAGACTGCATTTATTTTAACTTCTGACCATGGAATGACAGATTGGGGTGAGTATTTTTAAATGCTGAGTCTGTTGAGTTTATGGGCACCTGGTGTATGATTAGAGAGCTCTGTCCTATGTGAGAAGCTTTGGAATCCTTGCTTTGATTTGGTAACCTAAGTGTTGCTTGTGTATGAAAATCCATGCAAATTGCTGTGACAGCTACATTCCATATCTGGACAGAAAAAAGACACTAAGGTAAAGCTTAACTTCCTCAGTGACTGCTAGTAGGGATAGAAAGATCTCTGCAGAAAACCAACTCAAGCAGGAGATGGTGTTATTTGGCTGTCAGCAGCAAATTTGGTCTTGTTCCAGCCCCTCTGGGAGATACAGTTCTCACTTTGGTGCTCTAAAGCACTTGGAAAATGTGGGAAATCTGTCCAGGAGCTAGTGAAAAACTTCACAGGGAGAGGTTGTGGTGGGGTGAAGAATCGTTTTGCTTATTTTGGCCTTTTAAACACAGCAGAAAGGATGGGACTGCTGGGTGATCTTTCTAGAGGAGAGTGCTGCTGGAGACAGGTGGAGGAGCTGAGAGTACAGAGAGGAGAGCGAGGCAGGGGCCAACCATGCTGATACCCACAGAGGGCACTTGTGAAGGGCATGGCCACAGTGGCCAAATGCTTTGAGGGCAGATGAGAAGAATTTACAATGGTAAGCTCATTTAGACATTTTTTCCCTAGTTCTTTCTTATTTTTTCAAGAACGTAAGAACATTCCTGTCCTTGTGTGCAGCCAGTGAAAGTGATAAGTCTCTTCCAATGCTGTGCATTTGCAGCTGCTAACTGTGATACTTTTGAACCAAGTCTGCTCCAGGCATGGTTGTGGCAAAACAACAGTCAGCATCTTACTCTGTGTGTGAAATTCTGAAGTTTTTCAATTGAAGGGATGCAGACTTTTTCTGTCATCAGAGATGACAAAAATATTTGTATATTTATTCAAAACCAGCCTAATTACCATCTGCTCATTTGCAGAATAGCCCATTTTGAATATTATTTGCTGTTGAGCTGACTGCCACTTGCAATAAAATTTCAATTCTGCTATATTTTTTGTATGTTTCAAGAAATTATTTCATAATTTTTTTATAGGGAAGGGGTGTGTGTATATATATTTTTATATATATGATCATAGGGATCTCAGGAGGTCCAACCACCTGCTCAAGGCAGGATTAGCTTTGGAATCAGACACAGATGCTAGGGCTTTATTCATCAGGGCCTTTAAAACCTCAAAGGGATGGAGCCTGTGCAACCCTTTTGGGCGTGCTCTGTTGCTTGCCTGCCCTCAGAGAGGCGGAAAGGTTTTCTTTATCTACAGTCTGAACTTCCTTTGTTTCAAGTTATGTCTGTCATCCTCCCACCATGCACCACAGTGACCCCCTGGCTCCATCCTCTCTCAAACTCCCTTGCAGTGGGGTACAGGCAGGATGCTCTGGTATGTCCTCCCCAAAGGTATTTTTTCTCCAGGCTGAACAAGTCCCAGTCCCTCAGCTGCTTCTCACAGGGCAAGTGCTCCTCACTGAGACCATTCCAGATGATGGGTGTCTTTCAGGTACCAGAGGAGCCCAAAACTGGATCCAGTGTCTAGAGGTTGTCTCACAGGTACTGAATAGAGGAGTAGATAGAGGATAATCCCTTCCCTGTACCATGCTCCTGTTAACACTGCCTGGGGTGCTGTTGGCCTTCCTTGCTGCCAGAGTGAGATGCAGGGGTGTTCTCATTATGTACTGGATCCTTTGAAGGGGAAATAAAAGGTGATAGGAGTAACTTCTTCAGGCTTTGAGAACCACTGGTCTGTCATAGTTTTCTGTCAGCTCTTTCTGTCTCGGAGTAAAAGCTTGATCTTGTGCCAGAAGTGTTAATAACTTTGAAGTTGACTTTAGTGAATCCAAGAGCAAACCCAGAGGTGCTGCTCAGGCCCATTGTGAGCTATCTGAAGGGTAGTTCAGGAGCTTTAATTTGAGCTGGTTGGTAGTATCAGCCCCTGGTGCAGCCTTTCAGTGGTTATTTGCAGAATGGGATGCACACCAGCTTTAAAACAAATTAAACACTGGAAGGTCAGCAGGGGCCTGTTAGGGAAAAGAATATGATCTGAATTAGACACGATCAAAGACACTGTGGTTGCTGGCAAAAGCCAATGAAGTCACTTGATTTCTTAGTGTGACCCCATGATTTTGCTTTAAATTGATGTCAGATGGAATTGCTGACCACCAACACAGGGTGTTCCATACCCACCTTCGCCTTGGCCTCTTGTTCCTGCTACCATCCTGGCACAAGCACTACTCTGTGGTATGCTGGACCATGGAACAGGGAACTAAACAACAGCACCTTTTATCCCCCTTTCCCCTGAAAAGATCTGTTTAAAGGATGCTGGGGGGTAGAACCTGGAACTGAACCAGCTGAAAATAATTATTTTTCTTCCCTTCCTGTTATTCAGATCAGTCTGAAACCTGGTTCTGTGTATCAGGGAGGGAGTGGATACAGCTGCCTCTCTCAGCTGTATCTGTCTTAAAGTATTCAAAGGGGCAGAATCTCAGTGAAATGCTGATGGAGCTGGTGGCTTGGCTAAAATGTAAACTCACCAAAATATCACTTTCCTCCTGCAGTAATAAGAATATAACTGATAGAAGAAATAATCCCTGGTCCCTGGAAGATGGAGGAAGTGCTCTCTCCATAAGCTTTTTTCCCAAGTTCTGCAAAGAAGAGCAGTTGTTGTTGTTTTTTGAGCCCAGAGAGTGCCCACCAAGGAATCTCAGAAATCTAATTCCCAGACCAGTGTGTTCTTAAGCTTTGGGCTGTTTAAAGTAAGCAAAGTTGGCTCCTCAGCTCTGACACAGTGATTGTTTTAAGGGCAGAATTGGGTATGAAATTGAGAATAGCCTTGAGGCTGCACCACAGTGTGCTTTCTCTGTCCTTTTTATTTATTAAAAGATATATTTATAGGGAAGAGCATATGGCTATGCAAATACAAGGAAAACGTGTAATCTTGTAGACCATGCAGTGACCCACCTAGGGTTTGTATAACAAAGTCCTTCCCTTTGAGGCTGGGAAAAAATCTCACTGCTCTTGTACCTCATCCAGTGGGTTCAATGACCAGCATTTCTTTCAAGCTTGTGTGGCTCCTGCTTTAGTACAACTGCTGCTGAGATGTCACAGTTTTCAACCTTCCTGCTTTTGGTGGCGGCTATGTTAATCTGGAGGGAATCAATTTCCCCAGAGAAGAAAGTAATGTTTTATCAGTTTTTAAGGAGCATGCTACTAGACTTTAAAGCCTTAAAAATGAACTTCTGTCACTGTGGAAAGGATGACAGTTGCAATGCATATTGCTTCCTGGTTTTGAAGAGGAAGTCTAATTGTTATTCAGAGATCAGTTCTATATGATTTTTTTTTTCACATGTGCCTAATTTTACTGAAATCAGCCATTCCTGGTTTCACTGAGATGCTCAGGATAAGCACATGCACATGTTTTGAGCAGGTAACTCCTCTGTATGTTGAGGCTTTTGAAATACTATGGCTTTAGTTTCTGTATGTTAAAAATTTGGGGTTTTAATATAAAATGTTCTATCTTTATAGTCTTGACTTAACTGATACTGATTTCCCAACTTGAAACTTGAATTTAGCCTTTATTGCTAGTGACATAAAAATAAGCTATGAAGCTGGAATAGGTTGTGTGTAACAAGCTTTTAGTATGTCTGTAACAAGAGCTTAGTACGTGTGTGCGTATATTTGTTGCATGTAGGTTCTGTTTATTTTTATAACACATCCTAAAGTTTATACTCTTTTTTTGTTTTGTTTGGTATGTCTTAGGATCCCATGGAGCTGGTCATCCCTCAGAGACTTTAACACCACTCATTGTTTGGGGTGCTGGGATAAATTATCCACAGAAAGTTACATCCCAGTTCTTTGAAGACAATTTTTTGAAAGGTAGGTAAAATATAAAGCTTAAGTGAAAGACTGGTGGAAATGGAGATGTTTTTGACATTACACCTGTTGATCTTCACTAACTTCTTTTCCATTTCAGTAAGTATGATGTGTGTTGTGTGGTGTGTAAAGAAAATGTGGTAGGGTATGCCTAAGGAAGCTACTGAAAAATTGGTAGATAACATCAGTCAGTTTTCTTTTCTAATCATAGAATTGAAAACTTTCTCTATTTGTTGACAGGAGGCTATTCATGCTTCTAAAACTTAGTTCCAGAGGAGACTTAATTTTTAGGAAGACTCCCAGAGGTTGAAATCTGTTTGTACAGAAACATGATAAGGTGACAAGTTCAAAGACTCCTTTCTAGCTTCACAGTACAACCCTGCGGTCTTTCCAGGGGCTGTCTTGTCTCATTTTCATCCTTGTAGCTGTTGTGGAAATGTGAACAGCTTTTCTCAATGAAAAACTGTGACTCTTCACTATTATTTTTCCTTTTTGTAATTTATTTAAGAGTAAACTTTTTTTAAAAAGAATGAATTTTTATTATTTCACATACATAATGTAATAAACACTGTCTTACTGAAATATCAGTGAGGTTAGAAAATCACATGTAATTAAATTGTTCAAGCCATTCCTCTTTCATGTGCCCCATTGTTGTAGCCTGCTCTGTTTCTTAAGATGCCTTGAGTCTTGGGTTGTTGCTCACGATCAATGAGGTAATGACTTTCTATTTTATTGGATTGTTTGTCAAGGTACATTAGAGAAAACAGGCAAAAATTACTTCAGACCTGAGGTTTTAACTCCACCCTGCTCTCAAGAAGGTATTTGGTAATAGATTAGGTCTTTTCAGATACAGACAGTGCTAACATTTCACTCTTTGCGCCTAACTGCTGCTATAAAACGATGACATCTGTGATAAAATTGGAAATGAGTTTTAGAAAAAAAATAGAAAACAATCAAACAACTGATCTTGGTGTCTGTGATGGCTGATCTTCTAGACTTTTAAGGACACTTGATGTCTAAGGGTTGATCTGTAATAGCTGAATTTTACATCTGTCAGTTTCCTTGATTCTCAGCAGCTTTAGTACAAACCTCAGCATTTGACTTCAAGTCATGATGCAAATGGTGTGAGAGATTTCAAAAAAGATGAGTATTGAGCTGACTCCCAGGTGCACAGTAGGGAAAGCTATTTGGCCCTCATCTGTTAGGCAATGTGTATTTTCTTAAAGGGGGATATTTGTCTGCACCCTGCTGTGCCTGATTCATAATTTCCTTCTGATGGTTAAAAAAATCAGCAAGCCAAATAACCACACAAAAAACCAAGCACACCAAAGCAAACATCAGAAACTACTCTGTTCACTTTGGACTTGCTTTGCAGATCTGCGTCTGTCAAGCACGTTGCTGCTGTGTTTAGATGCTAACTTTACAGATTGTTAATTGCCAAGGATGATCTCTATTGGAGATTTGAGTCTCTCTGAGCATCTTGGGAGTTTGAATTTCTATTTGAGTAATAAGTATCTTCTTTAAAAGTGACTGTTTTCTCTGTGGTAGTACATCAGAAGGTTTAACCTTCTAGTAGCTTACGTAGCTTAGAAGTAAAGAGAAAATTGTTGAAATGGAGCTTGGCACTTGCACAGGTCAGTACAGTTCAGCTACTCCATTATTGCAATCCCAGATATTTTCACAAAGTTAACATATGAAAGAAAAGCTGTTTAAAAGACTTCTCTTGAAATGTTCTTTGAATCTGTCCTTCCTGCTCCATACAGCTGCAGCTGCAACTGTGTGCAGGGGAGGAGGGTGTTTTCAAGACTGCTGTGTCACTGATGTATGCAGGTGTCAGGCTTACATTTCTAGTTGCATGCACCAATGTTCAAGTTCTTTGATCTATCAACAATCCTTTCTAATTTCTCTGAGTTAAGTGTTTATGGAAATATTGACAGAACGTTTCTAATGCTGACAAACTTCTTATGCTCTGTTCAGCGCAAGCGGGCTGTAGGCAGCTCAGTGAATTGTCTTTCTTCTCATTATGCCATCCAGGGTTCATACCCCCAAAGGCAGTGCCAACAGGCAGGACTTGGCCTGTCCAGTTTGTCACAGAGAGATTAATGCTCTCCTTGGATGGCTAGAAGGGCACAGAGTCTGCTCTGGGGTGGCAGCCTTCTCCTCATCAGTTTTGTCACCTGTGCTCTGCCTTCCCTCAGGCCTGGTCATGCAATCCTCTTGGAAAGATTTGTTATGGCAGCCTTGCATCCTGAGGGCAACACGTGTTACCCATTTGGCCACTGGTTTGACCCTTCTTCAGACGAAGAGAATACAGAACTGCTCTCTGGCTCCTCAGGGGCTGATGGTTGGCCCTGGGGTGCAAGCCCAGAGGAGCTTGTGAGTGAAGGCACAGCCTCCTGCAGCATCAGAACGTGGGATGCTTGATGACATCTTTACACAAGCCTGTTTTGTAGGGGCCTCAGCCTGCTTTGCCACAGCTGAGGGAGCTCAGTGTACCTGCCACTGGTTTTGCTCCTGTGAGGTTTTATGTGAGATCTTCTTTGGTTCATGTTGCCTCATCCTCAGCCTCTTTTTGAACTGGCACTTCCCTGCAGTTTCCTTGGACTGTTTGCATCTGACAGCCCAGCGGGCTGCAGTAAAAGCAGGGCAGGATAAAGGCAAAAAAACCCCCTTATCAAGTGGGTGGAAAACTGCTGAGCACTTTACAGGAAACCTAGACAGTGAGCTGGAATCATAAAGGCAGCACGTACAGCCAAGGCACCTCACTCCTGGGAGTACAGCCCGGACTGGCCGATCTGCAGGTGTGTTCCAGTCTTCAGGAGCTGCTGGGCTCAATGTCCTATGGCTCCTGGTCCATAAGAGATGTCGTCAGCTCTGCATTTTGGAATATCTGAGTAGGGCACGTGGAGATGAAAAAGCTTTTTACAAATTGAGATGTTTTCTCTAGCAGACCTACAGTTTCTTCGTACCTTAGGCACATTGTGTGTGCATACACAGTTTTCCAATGTTTTTCTTTGGAAAACTGTACTTAAAAGGAAAATAGGCAATTCCTTTATGTAATAGAAATATGGGTAAGAGTCTGTTTCTAGAAATAGAAATCTCTGTCCCTTTCTGTGAAGCAAAAAGAAGCAAACTTGTTCATTTGGTGTGAGTTTAACAGAATTTATGATTAATGCTGCTAATACCTCCCCTGTGTTGCCATGGGAACTCCCCGTAGCTGTCTCGCTACTGTTAAAGTACAAGTCTGCTCTTCAGGGTGCTTCTGGGACCAAATAACAGTGGACCTGTGCTCAGATCCCCATGATAGCAGTGGTATGAACTAATTGCTGAAAATAAGTTTGGTGTGTGCTATACTGCAAATGTATGAAAGAAAAAAACAAACCAAAACCTTGCTAAACTCTGTTTTTAAATAACTCTCCACCCCCAAAGAAAGCAAACAATTTTCTCTTTATTTCCTTAGAGGCCAGCGTAGAGCAGGAAAATACAATTTTCAACCAGCTTTTTGTATGATGTGCCAAAGCTTTAGGGTCTAATGTTTGTACCACGCTGTACCAGTGCACTTAGGACCTTTTTACAAACTATTGAAGAGATTCTATAAATCTCCTAAATCTGAGATTGATTCTTTTAGTTGGCACAGGAGGTAATACATCACTGTGCTGAAAAAAATAAAAACCTTGGCCTTTCTTCAACTGATCTAGGTCACAATTGCAGGCAGCAATTTATCCTGCTGGATAAAAGAAAATGTAAACTGAAATGAATGCATTTTTTTGTTTCTGCCTGTTGAGTTCCATCTGTAACCCTTCTTGAGCTAGCATCCTAATGTAAAGCACAATTTTCTTTAGTACCAACACTTTACAGAAAATGGCAACAAGATATTAAATGTCATCTGAATTACTCCTTTCAAATCTGTGTAGATTGGCTGTTCAGGTGCTCTGTTATTTCTTGCAGAATGGAAACTGGAGAACTTGAAGAGGCTTGATGTAAATCAGGTATCAAATGTACCTAATTTAATAGTTCATAAATTTTCACCTTAAATTTTGTGTTTTGTGTGATTTAAAGTAATTTACTTAATTTAAAAGAACGATCACACCAGTGTGCCATTTCCGTAGAAACAGCAACCACAATAATATAATGAGGATAAGTTTAAATTGCTTGTTGACACGTGACAGCTGCACACAGCTTCTCCTGAATGGCATTATTGCTCCATTCATTTAAGTGATCCCACATGGCTGTAGGAAGAGTGCAGTCCAATTTACCAGGTCCCCCAAGCTGCTGTCATTGAATCAAAACCATTTCTTGCTATAGTGGTAAACTGTGGGGTTTTTTCATCTGTGATTATGGCCCAACTATTTTGCAATTTAGACAAGTAGTACTGTAAAGGAAGAAAAGAAGGTGAACAACTTATCCTTTGATCCTATATCAGTCAAGCTTTTTTAAACCATGGTGATTCTTACTTCCTATCATGCTACAAAACCCGATATATGAATAACAGACTCCCAGCCTACTCAAACAAGGGAAATAATCTCATGCTAGAAGGTTCAAACTGGGCATGTTCTGGATCAACTGCTTTCAGCAAAGCCCTGGTACAAATCTAGAGATTAGTTTTCCTCTCAAGGTTGGTAGGAGTTATGGCAATGTTGTTTTGAGAGAAGAGTCTTGACTATTGCTTTGTCCTGGATAGTGGAGTTCCCAAAGACAGAGCTTTTGGCCTATAATACATGTGGGACTATGGATAAAAATGGCAAATGGGACTTTTAATTACCATTGCACTCCAAGTGTATTGATCTCTGCAAATGATGGTTTGGAGTCTGCCCGGTAGATCCTAGGCTGGCTCAGTGCCTGTGGTTTCAGTGTAGTTTCTTCAGATTTACGCTGGAGAAACAAAGAACTTTGGTGCATAGTTTTATATTAAAGGAAAATATAAAACTGGTAAGAGGCAGTGTTTTTTATCATTAGTAGAAGGTAATGGTAACTTATTTTATGAGGTGCCTTGGTGTAGATTGAAGGGCCTTTCTGTGGGCTGACTAGACATAAAAAAAGTGCAGAAACTCCCTCTGAAGGGGAGAAGATGAGTAATCAGCCCTGTGGAGGCATGGGATAAGGAATGTTGTGAAGAGCAGTGTATCAGTATACTGCTTAAAACTGTAAATATGAAATTAGTTCTTTTGGTCACATAAATAGTCATCAAAAGTGGTATGCCTCTTTGAGTGCAGTAAAGGAGGTGCTGAATTCCTGCAAATAAATACTGGGGTGGTTATATTTGCTTTTTAGATGAAATGTATTTTTGAAGCTTGATCAGCAGTGGAGCTTCACATTTTGAATCTAATCATGCCATCACTACTGGAAACTAAAAACCAAAAAAACTGTGAAGGACAGTTTTATGTTATTACTTGGCAGTATTACATAATTATCTTTTGCAAATGCAGATATGTTAAAATTAAGCTGAATTTATTAGCTCTAGAGGCTGAAACTATGCTAACATGGGAATGCTTCTGTTTGCACAGGCTGATATAGCACCACTGATGGCCTCCCTGATCGGTGTGCCTTTTCCCCTGAACTCTGTGGTAAGAAGTACAAATGTTTTTCTATCTTACAAAAATCTGTTCGCCATAGAGGAAGAGGTGTTGGGGACAAGACTTGAGGTGTGTGAGGGGAAAGATTACAGATACGTAGAAGTGCTATAGGGTGTGGGGACTCCTTGTAGTTTTAATTTTATGTGTGTGCCTTTAGTTTAGAGTACAAACTTAAATCTTTTTATGTGTTGTATAGGGCTTTCAATTGGAAAGGCAGCTGGTCCCATTGTAATCTGCAACTTTATACTCTTGAGCTATATAAGTGTTTTGTTTCTTTGTTTTTACGGATGGTAAAAATGCAATATGGTTTGAATAACATGATTTTGATCATGAAAGCTAAGCTTGTAAACAAGCCAGTTCCTGCAATTTAATGTTCAATTATTTCTTGATTAAACTAGTGTACTTTCGTCAGATGTTATCTTGTGCCTCTAATTTAGTGAACAGTGAGATGGCTAAAAAACTTAATTTCTTTGATGTATTGTTTTTGTATTGTTTTTGTATTGTTTTCTCTCATGTATTTGTATATAGTCCAAAAGTTGCCTCATAAATATCTAATTGACAATTAGCATTTCATTAGTGTGCCCTCACGCTGCTAGTTTCACATATAAAACACCTATTTACAGTATTTTGCAAAATATTTCTTCTGGAGACTCTGCCCCACTGTCTGTCACCTTGTCCTGCACTCATTGCTGGTTATGTAAGGAAAGCTGCCTGACACAGGGTGGCGTGGAAACAGCTCCCTTTCCTACCACAAGTACTGGATTGAGTCAGGCCCATGCGAGGCTTTGGCTGGAAGACTTTTAGGGATTTAAAAAATGGCTTCTGATTAGAGGTTGAGTTTATATTATTTTATAGTATATAGTTTAAGAACAACTTTTGTTATTTATGTTTTTTGCATTCCTGTAGAAGCTGAGATATTACAAACAATCCCTGTGATGTTGCAAAGCTGTGTGAGAAGAGTATTTTCAAAGGAGTTACATGAGTTAATTCAGCAGTAATTTGAAGTATTCTTAACTGCTCATTTGGCCAGAAATTCAGTTAAGAGAAATTCCTGTTATTTCATTTAATTTTTTTTACTTATTATGTGTATTTTTCTTCCTCAGGGAACTCTGCCTCTGGAGTATCTGAACAGTAGTGCTCATTTCAAAGCAGAGAGCATGTTTACCAACGCTGTTCAGATTCTTGAGCAATTTAAGGTACTAAACATATGGTAGAAAACCCCAACTTACTTGAATAATAGTTGTTGCTATGTGTAAAATAATTATATGACATATCCTATACATAGTGTGCTAAATGGAAAGGATTAAAATTGAATGCACATTCATTTGATTGAATAGCTGTGAGACTTATCTGAAGAAGCTTGAAAGACTTTAATAAACATGTTTGGTTGGTTTTTTGTAAGGAGAACGAATAACTTTTTTCTTGATTCTTAACAAAAATGCTGATGTTTATTGGTGTTAATGTAAACCTACTTGCAGTATGTAGGTGGAATCTGAATGCTGGTACTGGAGAAGGGAAATAATGCCTTTGCAAAGGGGGCTGGGAGACAAGGCTTTAAATCAGGGTCAGTACACAAACAGATCAGAAAGGTAATAGGCTCCTCTGCATTAAAGAAATTAAATTAGTGGCTTAATTAACTTTTAGCTAATGCTGTTATATCTGTTGTTTTGCTTTGCAAGTGGTCATCTCTGGCTTCTCTGTCTTGATTCATTTAACATTGAAAATTACATTATGAGAACACGAGTGATCCAAACAAAAAAGGTTCTATTTCACTAGAGTAAGAAACTGTCCAAAATCCCAGTTTTGGCAAGGCATAGAAATGCCTAAGGGAAAACCATCCTCCACAGACAGAAGCTGAGACATCAAAGAACTGTTATCCTGTCTGGAAGTCCGTGTCATGATAGTGAAGCAATGAACTAGCATGAGATGACCTGAAGAGATCAGCACCTTCAGCATCTTCTGTCCCTTTGTGAATGCCAGGTTCACAAAGGTGTAGATACCAGGGTGGCAGTGTCAACAGCAGAATCACTTTCAAAAATATGGTGGAAAGCTGGCATGTAACAGGGAAAGTGACTGGTGGGTTTGGACGTAAAGTTTGAAGCATGCTGATATCGCCTCTGCAGTTGGAAGTCCTCTGCTTTAAGAATTAAGGATGTGACTCAGATATTTTTCACTTAAATGGGTATCTTGAAGATTATTTAAAAAAAGAAGTAGTTCTGCTTCTCCTTTCCTTTGAGCTTACTTTTATTCTCTTGTTCTGTAGTGCTAGATTATCTCTGTTGTTGTTGGCTTGTTTCTAGCATTGTATTGGAATGATCCTGTCTGAATTTCCTTTGTGTTTGCTGAAGCAGAAGTAGTGCACTGGCTTAGACATGCCAAGTGGATTTTTACTTCTCCTGTGATTGACTGACCTGACCACAGTTTGTGCTCCTTGGAGATGGTGTTGCCTTGGATGGATAGGATGAAATGTGTGGGTTGCTACTTCCAGCTGTCAGGTTTTAAAAGTAGTGTGCTTAGGAAGTTCCTGACTGCACATTATGCCAACAGTCAGACTTGAGTAAGGCAGCTGCAGGAAGCCTTAAAGATGTTTTGGAAGACCTTGGACAAGTGGCTGTGATGGCATCAAAACCTTCTGGTTTTGTCCATGTGCAGGTTAATTGATTTAACAGCATTGCTTTGGCGGTGTTTGCTGCAGTGTACTGGTTCCTGTCTGGCATAAATGGTGCTGGTTTCATTGAGGGAGGTTGTCACTGAAGCCTGGTACCACTTCTAGCCATACCTTCCTTTTATCCTGCAAACTGTAGAAGTCCTTCTGAGAAAATCAGTGGCTGGAGCATGGTTTATTTTATTTACTTTAGAGCAGGTCTGAGTTTCCAGGAACTCAAAAGAGTTGCACATGCTGGAGTATAACACCCAGTTTCATGAACAGTATATTGACACTGTTATTTCATTCCTTTTCCAAAGACTTAGAAATCTTCTGTGATTTTTTTTTTGTAATTTAATTCCTGATACAATTTTTAGTCTTGTTGCAACTTGCGTGTAATGATTTAATGCTCTTTTATGCAGGTTAAGATGAGTCAGAAAAAGAAAACTACACTGCCATTTCTGTTCACACCGTTCAAGTAAGTGTCTGTAAAAACTATGTATATTTTACCTGATTGTCTTACCACTTACTTTTGGTATTTCAGTGAGCTGCAACATGTTCAGTCTCTGAAGTCTTTTTTTAGATGATAGTGTTTATCTGACTATGAAACTTCGCACTAGAACTCTATGCAATTAACTGCTACTTTTCACCAGAACTTAAAAATAGATTTATTTTTTTAAAATCTATTCCTTACATTTAATTTTCCATTAAGGGTTATTTGTCTAAGCTTTTTTTTGACTATATAGTGATATAGATTGCACAGTGATTTTCGCAGATTTTTTTTTTTTTGCTATGGTTTTTTCAGCATTCTTGGGGAGATACAATCCCTATAGAGTCAGGAAATGCAATGTTCTAGTTTGGATATATGTAAAACTTGAACTAAGGATTGTTTCTTCTGTGATTTAAATTCTAATGAAGAATAAATAAAATACATTGCATCCAGAAAAGAACCTTACAATGTTTAGAATTTGTGTTGCCTAGTCTTAGTGTTTCCAGGGCTGTGAAGGAGTCTTTGCAGTGATTTATGTATCTGGGAACTGTGTTCTAGGGTATGGGACATTTACTGCTCCCCATCACCCTTCTGTCTTATCTAATTAAAGGTGCTTTTTCCTTTTCCTTTCTTCTGTAAATGTTTTTAAAAGCTTTGCCATGGGTGCGCATGATAGTGTTCTGCTCTCAGTTTGTGGAGTGCTCCAAAAATGCCTTGTCACCAGGAGCAGCTGTTTTCCTTTGGGAAATAGAACTGATGTTAATTAAGGTCTTTAAATCATAGCAGCAGTAAAAAGTACTTGAGTTTCTTCCTGAGAAGTATGTTTATTGTTAAAGATGATTGCTGTCTGTCTGAACAGACATTTACTGTGTTACTTTATACCTCTAGCTCTTTCAAAGGGAAAGATTTGAGATAGTCTGTGAGACACAAGTCAAGTTAATCTTGGGCACATAATGAATCTTTTAGATGAATCTTTTAGAGCAAATTCTGAATGACAGTTGCATTATCAAAGCATTTACTGATCTGTATGAAATAAAATGCCCACATGGAAAGGATGGCCAGTCCTCTTTGATAAATGACTATTAGTTTGATTTCACAGCTCTTTAAATTTTACCTTTCCTTGACAAATAAGATTGGTTCTGTAAAATAGGGTGTGCTTTTCTTAATGCTATATTTATCTTTAAAGGACCTAAGTATTACCGATTGCTTTATGGATTAGTGTCTTTCCTGTTTTATGATATGTCAGATTGTTTTAAGTGGAAATGCCAGAGACATTTATCATTTTGAAAATGCAACTAAAACCTGGTATAAACATATTGTTACTTTGGTATGGTCCACTGCAAAAATAAGTTTATTTTCTTTAGATACTCTTCAATACTTTTGTGAATCAGAATGTGGATTAATAGTTCTTCCAGGAAAGGTTTTTATTTGAGACCAAAATAATTCCTTGGATGTGTAAATGTCATGGATGGAGTGATGAACCTCGCTCATCAGAGAGAAGTAATAACACATTGATTGATATAAAACTGCTATTTCTCAATGTGTGATAGTGAATGCAACAGTGGTTAACAAGATTCAGTGGCAAGGTACACTTGATTATTTACTGCGTAGAAGATGAGTCAGTAAAGGCTGTCATGGAGACCCTCCTGTTGAGTTGTGAAGGTCAGAAAAGACCCCCTTACATTCTAATCTTCTTCTCAGAGGGAGTTTAGGTGCAGCTGGGTCCAGACTTAGTCCCAGACTTGGTCAATGGTTTGTGTCTAAAGGATTATCCATGCACAAACAAACCATTGTGTTAGTTAGCTAAGATTCCAAGTTTGGCATGCTGTTAATCACTTGCCAAGGGTCTCTTGTGGCAAGGAATCTGTCAGCCTTGAGGAGCAGCCAGTGGGGGTGGGGAAGGCAGGGAATCCACTACAACAGTGAATTATGTTACAGGAGATTCCTGTGCTCACCTGTTGTGGGGGTGAAGACTTTCTTTGTTGCTTCAAGATGATGCTGTTTATTCATTCTAGGAAAGCAGAAAAAGACTCATACTACAGATGGTCACACATTAAAGTAAATACTCACCCATGGTGTGCTGGGATAGGGGTAGTTTGGCCAGATTCTGTTTAGTCTTCACAGCTCTCCTTGACTTTCAAAACTTGGCTCATGTCTGGGAAGCTACCAAAGGGTCTTGTCCAACCTGTAACTAATAGTTGGGATGAAGGAGTTGAACACAAACTTACTTTTAAGCAGATGAGTAACTTCCTGGTGCTCCACCTTGCAGGAGCTGAAGGAAGACCTGAGGTAGTTCTAGGCATGACCTGTCTGTAGATCCATCCCCTCCTTCACATGCAGATGACTGAATGTGTGTGCAGTGAACACAAGCCTAAACTTCAGATGCAGGTGCGTGATCTGATGCATTAGTATAAGGCAAACCACATCTGCTCTTCAAACAAATTGTTCTTGAATCTGAATGAGATAGTGAGGGAAAGGTATGTATCCCCTTCTGCTGTCTTTGCTGAGACACTTCTTTGGTGGTAGATGAAATGGTGTAGAAGGGTATGGTTACTTTTTCAGGAGAAGTTAAAAATGCAAATGTGGGGATGCCTACCTCCTGTCTGGAGCAAGAGAAGTCTTGATATGCTGTGCTACATTTCAGAGTACCTGGTAATTGTGTGGAGGTTGTGTTTCTGCATAGCTGTATGCTACTGGGACTTGTCTGCCCAGGTTTAATGTCAGGTTTGACCCCTGATCTGTCTTAACCGATGGTTGGCCTTACCTGCTGCTGCAGCTGAGCACAGTTCTGTGCTGTGTTTCTGCACTACTGTTCTTTCCTTCGGACACAAATAACTTCTTCCACCTCTCTTCATTTTTAGTTGTTGTACAAAGGAGTTAATACCCTTTTTTAATCCTTCTGGTGCCCGAAATATGTAACTTGAAGCTCAGAAAGTGTGTACTCCAGCACATAATACTTTATTCCTTCATAGTTTATCGGAGGTTAGTGAAGTGTAATTCATGTCTGAAGTGCTTTGTGATCGTGAAGTTATGTAGAAAATTTTAAATATTTTGTTTGTGACTATTACAGATTTTGTGTTATTTCAGCAACTTGATGACCTGAAAATGAACAAAGATAGCTCTAAGAATTGAATTTCTTAAATTACTTAAAGATGTAGTTGAATAAAGTCTGTGTAATAGAAATCTAAATATGAGCTGCAGAAGAAATCTGAGTCTAGAATTTCAGATTGGGACATTCTGGTTTTAGAGATGTTGATGCAATTACTAATAAATATGTAGTTTTCAGAGGAGGGGTAGAGGGGAGGATATATTCACAAACAATATGTTCTGTAGAAATTGCAACTTAACAAAACTCTGAACTTAATTTTTCAGTCAGAAATACCTTTAAAAGGTTTGTTTTAATATTCTGAGGGGGAAATCCTGTTTTCTAGTTTGATTTTCAGGTGTTTTATTACTGAGTGAGTAGAAAACTGTTCATGACCTTCCACTGCAATGACTCCAAAACTAGTGTTTGAGTTGTATATTGAATATATTACACCAAAAGCATTAAGCTAGTTCACACGTGTGTGTATATATACATATATATCCATATATATATATGGATAAAATAAGCCTATTTTTAAAGTGTTGGCAACAGAGGAAGAATAGTGAATTGATATAAAGCTTCTGATTTCCACAGGGAATCTCATCCCTAGTAGAAGTGTGACCGGCACAGTGGACAGGAAATGAAGGAGGCCAATAGATATGTGCCCTTTCCTACTTGGATCTAAATTACATCTCTCTCTGAAATCCATCTGTCAGGTGTATAATGATGAGAAGGAGGATGGAGCTGATCATTGTGTTATGTGATAGAAACTTCAATAGTGTCTACTTGACCAGTCTTGAAGCAGTTCAGAATTTGGATAGCTCTATCTATTAATAAGGATGTGTCAGGCTACCTGTAATGCCATTTTTGCTTTATCAAAGTGCCTTCATCAAGGAACAAATCTGGATAAAAGTGGATCTTGAGGGTACTTGGGAAACTGTTGAGAATACATTTCAGAAACTCAGCTCCAAGTGTCTGATTCTGCAGGGCAAGGTGCATAGCCTGCTTCCAGGGGAGTGCATGTGCAAGAGCAGAACAGTATCCCTTGCTGATATTGAATACTTACCTGCAGTTCCAGTTGGATATATGAAAGAAGTTACTATCTGAAATTAGTTTCCTTCCCACTTCCTTTCTCTCCCTACCTTTTCTTCTCAACTACAAAAGACATGTTTTCAAAACTCATTTGCTTAGCAAAATCGGAGGCTTTTCTTGGAATTCTGAGAAGCAAAGCACAACGCTTTGACCTTTATGTGTAAGAAAAGCAGGTGCCAAGATACCAGATGCTGTGAAGGAAGTGAGAGGACAAATCTGAAGACTGCTGACAGAGGAAAACTGATGTCCAGGATAGTGAACTGTCTTCGCTTTCTGACCGTTTGATGTACCTTAGGGCAACTGCCAAGCTGGCACAGCTCAAAGACCAGCGTGCCAAGTGGCCAGATGCTACTGTTGCAAAATCATTCCCAAAGTTGGCATCTCTGGGCTGTGGAAGTAATCCTACAAGAAGTATCAGAAGGGCAGTGTAGTGCGGTGAGTAAATGGTGCATCAGTGTTGCCCTAAATGCCACGTAACCAGTTAATGCAATTTGATTGTCCCAACCGGTACGAGAGATTTAAGATGATTAAATTACACAAAAGCATAGGAGTCCTTTTGCATAGTCCTGGTGTACACAGTGCTTCCAGGGATGGCTGTGCTTCAGCTGTTCAGGTTCTGGTGCCTCACAGTAAGATGGCAGGAGCAGTAGTTTAAGAACCACCATACAGAAGAAAATCCAAGAGATGAACAGCTAAAGTACTATCAGTGCTTGCCTACCACTAGCTGTGCTTTTTTATTGAATGTCTTGACGTTTATATCAATAATGGTTGGGGTTTTTTTAGCAGGAAATAGAAACTTGACTATTACTTGAGCTATCTTCTCGTATATGAAAAATCTCATACCACCTTATGCTGCATTTTTAAAGTAACCTAATTGTCTGAATACTACATATTAATCATCCCAAATAATTATTTTTGTGTGCATAATCAAGTTATGACTTGCATATTTATATAGACAGTCAGTGCGTTTTTAATGTGCAGTGTACAGCTGTTAAATAAAAATACACTTCTCACCATAGGAAAATGTAACTCTTCCTTTGCTCTACCCTCTAGTATGAATTGAGATATAACTCCCTTGAACATTTGTATGGATTTGGTGCAAGGAAGTATCAATCATGTAGAGACCGAGTCTTTCCACATAATTGCACATTATGTATTTTGTCAGTGATAGAAAAGGAAATGGAGTGTAGAGTGTCTTTGAAGATTACAGAAACTTCAAAAAACTGCCATGTGCACAAATACCTCTCTTTTCTTCCTTTCTGTGATGACTGGAGATTCAGCACTACATTGTTCCCTCTGTCTGATGGCCTTTCAAAACTTAAATAATGGATATTCCCACAAAATTGACATTTGGATCAAAGTGAAGCAAGTGATTTCTTTTCCGCCATTGAGCGAGGCAGGGTTCCTTAAGATGTCAGTACATCCTTTGAAACATACTATTCTTGTTTTGTTTAAATAAATTACGTTTATTTAAATGACTGGCAATATGTAAGATATTTGTGATACATGTGATAATGCTTGCAAGAGCAAACATTAAGGATTGAATGCTAAGAGGAAAAGGTGAAAATATTGCAGTAGGGAGGGATAGTCTAATAGTGATAATTCTCCCTGCACATTTGTTGGAACATTTTGTGTCTTCAGAGGACCTTTTATTTAGCAGAAGCACTGATTTATCTGCAAAAAGATTTCAGCCCCTTTATCCTGTGGTCAAGAATGAAGGACAGCAGCTTCTATCAATTCCAAGTGAACCCTGGAAGGGCAGCCAGCCTTTTCCTTTCTCTACTTTGTCCCCATTGTGTCATCAGGTGTGAATCTAGGCATAAGGCTACTGCTGGGACTGCTGGTACAAGCAGGCCACTGTGGGCACCTTTAGCCTGGTGGTGTCGGGAGGCAGACTGGCAGCCCTCTCCCCTCCACCCTTGGCCTTAAGAACCTGTGTTTATACATCAAAAAATAGAACTGCCGTGCTGTAGAGACAAAGTGCTCAAATGAAAATAATGGCTTTGTATTTTTTTTACAAAAAGCCCTCCTGATTAAACAGTATAGGTATTATCTCTTCAGGGAGAAATCAATGCTTGTTCTTTGGCAAAAATATCAGCTTCTCTGTCACTGAATGGGCCATGTCTGAAGCACTCTGCTGCTCAGGGAGGATGCAGTCCTCTTAGAAGACAGACATCCTGCTGGTCTTGAGTTTCAGAAGTACACTCGGGAGCTTTTAGTTTGTACATGAAAAGCTAACTGGCAGCAGCTTCTGCGCAGGAGGACTGGATGTAATTGGATTTACTATCAAGTAGGAAGTAGGTAAGGTCTTTAGAAGGAGCTAAAAGGCTGGCATATAAGAGGAAATATCACAAGATAAATGTCTATTTCTCTATTTCCTTGTATTATAAATCCTTTCGGCCTTTTCTTGGAACTTGTGAGGCTTTGTGCAATGAGGGTGAGGGAGGATGTACAGCAGGTGGTAGGAGGGGATGGACAGAGAATGCTCTGCTCCAGGGCATGAGGTAAGGGGCAGAGTACAGGGCTCTTTCTGGATCTCAGTAATAAAGGCCCAATAACAAATAGCTTTAAAAAATAGCTGTTTTAATAATATAGAATAAATGGAAGAATACAGATAGCAAGTAAATCGTATGTCCCTTCAGATGCTGAGCACCCTGTGTTTGTGGAGCATCGGATCAGTTTTCTGACGTTGCCACACAGATGCTGGCTGAGGAGGAGTTCTCTTGTTTTGGTCATTCAAGCTGCTATATGATTTTCTATCGAGAAGTCAACTCTGGTGATAATTTCTGCTGTCAGTATGGAGGTTCACATGAGAACTTCTTGCAGCTCTTACGTTCACAAGGACAGGCAGACATTATGGAGTGGGAAGTGCCTGCAGGATCCTCTGTTCGTACCAGCTGACTGGGTTTGTCCCATGGCCAAGGTATTTGGGCACCGCAGTCCTGGGCCTACTGAGGGTAACTGCTATGTAGATCATTGACTGCTTGATGTACAATGGTCTCCTGGTCAGGATCAGTACAGGTGGTCTCCCAGATGTGTTTCGGTGGCCATGGGGCCCTGCTAGTAGGTACTTGCCCAGCACAGCACAAACTGCCTGCTCTGGATGCAGCTGGTTGAAAAATGGTCACTAGGGTTTAGGATTGGCATGTAGGATTGTGGAGCAGAAGAGGAGCTGTGGTGTAACGCTGCACAGCCACAGCACTGCAGATACCTAGATCCAGCTCATTGTCATAAATCATATGTAAGTCATTGACATAAATCATCATGTATCTTGCAGAGGTGTGTGTTCACTTGCAGCGTTGGCAGGGTGTTGTTATTTAGAGTCAGCACGTATCCCTCCCCTGTAGTACTAAAACAGAAGAGACTTTAAAAATGGTGCCTTTCTTTTCCTTCAAGGGTCTTCCACCTTCCCTGAAAAGCAGTTTCTCTTTCCAAGGCTGCAGCAGCATGTCCTGCTATGGCTTTGTGGACAAACCCCCTGCTCCTGAAGATCCCTTCATCTAGCTTCTCACTTCTGCTTTAAGGAGGCCAGAGGGAAAATTTCAGAGTGTGGCCTCCTCCCTTCCGGCCTCTGGTTCTCTGAAGCCCTTGCCGTAGTAGTTTACATGCAAAATATGCTGTGTGCAGCCCAGTTACCTTAATTGCTTCTCTATTCAGTGAATTGGCAGCTGGCGGTTTAGTTGTCAGCTCCTTTTTCTCTCATCTTTGTTATCTAAAGGATTTACATAAATATCCTAAGGCACTTTGCTGTTGAATATGCTACATCAGGGATTCTGATTTGTGAGTATTAAAGGCTATTTTAATTCCTGAGACTTGACAGTCCAGGGTTAGAGCATTAGCAGTCAGACCATTTCCTGTGGGTTCACTGATGTTCTGCTGTCCTCCTCTGCACGTTTGTGAATCCCAAAAGCATAGATGTACTGACGGGCTTTTGCAGTGTGCCAGTAAATATACTTTTTGCTACCTTTGGCCTGTGGAAGTGTGTGTGTCCTCCTTTCATTTCATTATGCTTTAAAGAATAAAAACCTCAGAACTTAAAGGAGCCTCTTATTGACTTAATCCTTTTCTTTCTTTTGGAGTGCCAGCAGTGCTTTTTAATGCTTCTTAACAGAAAAAGGAAAACTGAGTTGCAAAGATAACTGACTACCACCCTACAGCTAGACTACCTGACTAAAAATTTAACACAGTAGCCAGAAAATTCAGAAATGTAAGAACCCACTTGAAATTTAGACCCTCCAAAACTGAAACTCATGGCAGTGGAACAGCAGGAGCAAAGAGATTAGATTAAGTTGGGAGAGGGTGTATTGTGGGTTCCGGGCTTTATGAAGCTGTAATAAGCACTTTCATGTAGGTTTACGTAGAGCACATTTTCTTTTAAAAAGCACCAACTTTAGCATACTAAAACTATGGCTGTAATTTTTTAATCTGTAATCAACATGCATCTCCTAATTATGAAAATTAAATTTTTTAGGACTTGCCTCTTTTAGCACCTTACCTGAAAATATTTTAGTAAATAAGTAAAATTAAGGCCATCTAAACAGATTAAGGATCACTGAGTTACCCACCAAATTGTTTACTCTTCGAGGCTTCATTTTTTGATTAAAACTAAAATATATGCAAAGGTTGTCTCTGTATCTCATAGTACGTGCTTTCAGTCTGTCTTTGGCAGATACTTAATCTGCCAAAATAGTTCTTTCTTCTAAAAAGACACATCTAAAGAACTGGAATTGAACACATTTTGAAAATGGGAAAAAATTGGCTTCTGACCTTTAACATTCATGTTAAGAAGTAATTTGGTGAAGTCCATAGAACTGTAACAGATTTCTTTTTCCTGATCATTGCCCCAGGTAACATTATGTACTCTGTATTGCACAGCAAGTTCAACAGAAAGTAAATATCATGGTTCCAGACTTCGATTTTTGAAATATTTATTTGGTCAATTTTTCCAAATTTTGTTGAACGAGCTCAAGACTTTGCATCCCTTGCCATTCATTGTCTTTCTGATTGCTCTCTGCTGTTGATGAAGTGGGAAGGTTTTCTCGTATGCATTTCATTCTGCTTCTACAAGACTGTGCACAGTACTTTGAAAAGAAACAGAATGACAAAGTTGGGTTGCACTGTCACCAATATTAAGTGTCTGCACTCTTGGGTTGCTAACTGGAGCAAATTTGATGTAGAACAGAAATAAGCGTGCAATCATGTTTCTGCTACATTAATAGTGTTGAATGCAAGATCTGTGTCTCTACTCTCCCATTACCCACCTGATGCTTTCTCAGGTGCCATCTCTGTTGTGCACTGGGAATGTTTGAAGGCAGCTCTCATGGGAGACTGCATTTTTGAAGCCTGTTGCTGCACTGGCTCAGTTGCTTTTGAATAGCAGCCCTGCAAAAACATCAGTCTTAAATCTGCACTTTCAAGATGATGTTTTGCCAGCAGTTGATCAAATTACTGCTTTGTGGATCAAAGCACTAATAGTGGGTCCTGTAAGTACTATTACAGCTGCTTGCTGAACTGCTGGAGTGGAAGTCACCTCTTCTCTGTGGTATGGCGCTCTCACAGAGGGATGTGCAGCAACAGAGTTTGAACGTACTCAACTGACTCTGTTGCTGGCAATTTTCTCTCATAGGGAAAGAGCAGAGAGGCACTGGGACCTGCCCCCAGAAGTGTCTGGATGGCAGAGGCCTTGGATGCTCTGCAGGGTTGATGGTGCCCATAGAGATGGGCAACTTGACCCTGGGCAAATTATTTCAGGTTGCAAGTTACTAAGGTACCAGGGATCTTCTTTCTGGAGAAGAGGACAAGAATCTGTAACTACTCAGCATTTTGGCAGAAGAGGTTGCTGGGGTTGTTTGGACAGTGTCAGTCTGCTGGCTCTTTTACTGCTAACAATTCTGGAGTAAGGAATTTCATAGCAGAGTAAATGAGAAGCTCTGCTTTATATGGTGTTCAGAAGAAGGTCACTTATACAAAATCCTATCAGGCTTTATTGAAATGCTTGCTCTATCATGGGGTTGTCACGAGTCAAGGGAAGTGTGTTAATCTCTGTTAGCTTTTTAGTTTTGCATCAGCAGGAGGAGCTGGTGCTTTCCTCCCCATCCCCCAGATAGCCAATATAAAAAGATAGAAGACTGCTGAACAGCTACTTCTGATTTGCTGCTGGATAAGGGTCATAGAAATGTGATCACTTTTTTTTTGCAAATCTTGCCACTCTCAAAGAGTTCTAGGATGCACGGTATTTTCTTTTTTTCTGATGGGGAGAGTGAAAAGGCAGTGGTAGAAGGGTGTAGATGTGCATGAGCTGACATAGTCAGGTACATGGGGTTTGTGTGTATAGTAAAGCAGCTGAAATAAATTTGTTTTCATCTGACAATGAGCTAGGTGAAGATCTCAGTCTTTCTCTTTGTACATTTCAACTACAGGTCTGTGATGCTTCCTCGACTTTCATTATTAAATCTGCAGCGTTTTAAGTGTTCAGCTAACACAGACATGGAGGGGTTACTTTTTATAGTAGAATTCTGGAAAATTTACTGTGCAATAAAATCACCATAAATCTTCACCCAAATAACCAGGCATAATAAAATTAACAAACTAGCATTGGTGGATACAGATGTATTTGCAAAGCATCTCCTTCTGTTCTGAGATGTTTTATTTCATGGTTTGACTGCAGCATGCTACCTATGCCGTTGAGGATGGTAATTTCTGTAGTTGATGATCAACAAGACTCAATGGCCAAAGAGAGATCCCTTTGACATTGCTATGGTGAATGTACTTCATCACAGTCTTGTTGTGAATTGCTGTCAAATAGCTTAGCTTATGTGAAGCATGAATGATGTGCTGGAAAGATTAATTTTGTCAGGTATACCTATGACAAGGGTAACTAACATCTCAGAAGGGAGAGTTTACAAGCACTTGCATGATTAGCCCAATCATCTTGTTTCATAATTAGTTATGTTTATTCATGGATGAAGCTGTGATTTCTGTCTGGAACCAGGAGGTTAATCTCTGATAGCCATAATGAAAAATACAGTTACTCTTCCAGAACCACCATCATTTTCTGTGAAGAATGTAATCTTAAGTCTTTAGAATCCTGATGGTATTGGGAATGCATGTGTGTTTATAATCGACACGACCGTGGAGTTCTTGTTTTTTTTCTTTCGAGTTAACCCTATGAGTACTACACTTTGCAGTGCACGTGTTTTGCAATACTTTTAAGGAAAGGAGGACAGAGTTGAGTCCACTGACTGAATTCTCTTTGTGTATGTCTCTTAATAGGTCAGGTATTTTTGTGTTATGGAAAAAGACCTTGGATTTTACTAGTCAAGACTATTCATCTTGAATTTGTTAGAATTGGATTTTGATGATTGATAGCTGGCAAGAGCATACACACATACACCGTAGTTTTCCTTCTAGAGTTCAGAATCTTTCTAATAATCAGTAAATTCACTTAATTACTATTAACATTACTTGCATGGATGTGTGTATTAAGTGACCTTGAGAATACATTGACATTTACTAGTGCTGCTGGGATGCTGTATAGGAAAACACAGGGAAATAACTCTGATCAGTTTATTACTTCCTAACACTGTCTTCTACTGGAGACCTTTAAAATAGTTTAAGTTAAAATCAAGTGGTGCTAAGAACAGTTCAAGCTTTAACTTCTCAGATTTAAATTTTCTTTGTGGTTTTGTTTTTTGGTAAGTCTTGCAGATTTTATAGAACCACTATTTCTAAAGTCCATGGGGTTCTTCTTCATAGGCAAGTTTCCACATCTGTTCATGGCTCATCTTTGTCTCTATGCTTTCTGCTACATGTAGATTTCTTTTAAATCTCTCATCTACTTTGTCAGCTTGAGGAAGTGAATCAGTGTCCTCAGTGATATTAAACTGCATATGGTGAACTAACTATGCCTGTTCTTTAATTGAGGGATTATCAGCATATTTGGTAACGTTTTTAGACTGGTATAAAATACAAAAAATCTTTATTCACTTCTTTGCTTTTGTGTTTAATACAGAGGCAAAACGTATCTTATGATAATGCTCACTCCTTGCATTTTCATAGTTATATATGAATAGTCCTTAGTCTCTGGTGAAGTTCATAAATTTTACAAAAACAATTGTTAGACAATTGTAAATTCAGCCTCTTGAAAATTATATATGTGGAAGTAAGGTAAAATGCGTGTTATTATGTTAGCTATTGAAAATTAACAATTCATCTGCCAATGGTAACCCCATTTGACAAAATAATTGCTTTCAGTGTTTGACTTACTCAAAATTTTAGTGTTTGAAAACCCCATTTATTGTTATACCATCCATGTACAGAGATCCTAGGTTCTGTCCTCTAAGAAGGAATAGGTGAAAACTACTGTTCATTAATAATATAATGATTCATTGAGAATAAAAAGATAATAGGTGGGTTATAGCTAAATGACTAAAGATATGAAGTAAAATACAATTTTGGCTTGGAAGAAATTTGTATTGAATGTGACAAGGATAGAATTCACGGAAAACATTTTGTGTAAAACAATAAAAATGAGACAGGGAACACAGGAACATCTTGAATGTGTTTAAGTCCTAAATAAAGCTTCTGAATATTTATTCCAGATTTTTTTTAATCCTTACCTAAAAGCTATCTTTTTTTTTTTTTCTCCTCCTAATAATCTCCACACCTTGAGTGGGTGTTTTGCTCCCTTTCCTCTACCTAACAACTTAGCAAAATTTGAGGGCCACAGATTTCCTTGAGGCAGTTCTTGGGTCTGGTTTGCCTCTGGTTTTAAGAATTGTTTCTAATTCTAGCCCTCAGCCTGTGGAGATATAAGGTTGGCTTCCATAGGGACATGTCATGAAGGTGCAGAAAACAACCAAAATTCACTTTGCTATTTTTCAAGTCTGGTTTCTAAAATCCTTTGTTTTCCCCTCAAAGTTAAGGTGATCAAACTCTTACCATGACCTTGTGATCACCTTTTCCCCCTTTCTCCTTTTCCATGGGACCTCTTTCTTCCTACTTGTTTATAGATATAATCCTTCAATTCTTTTCTAGATTGAAAAGAGACAAACATTTTCTTAATACCGTTACTTACTCTTCTCAAAAGTAGGATTAATTGCTGTTCCAATTATTCCGTGTTTTGGAAGATTCCTGCATGATACTGCTGTGCTCTGAACTTAATGAAATAGCATCAAAATATACCAGGATGTTACTACTAATAAAAATTCAGATTATTCAGGCACAGAATACTTGTAATATATTCATGGCTCAAAGGATGGTATGTACGTATTGCTGATGTATCAACTGCTGTATCTGCCTATTGACTGGGCTGTAGGCAAAAGGGATTCATAGCTGTTTGGGAGCTGCAGGAATTAGCATTTCCATGCAGCAGCTGCATAAAATCAAGACCTGCCCCCATGGTTCAGCTGAGTGACCACCCAGGCAACTGCTGCTGATTTAAATAGTGGGAGTGACCTGATTTGGCAGTGCCTGAAACATGATGGTTGGTGGTCGTGTATGAGGCGTGTAAAGGAGCAAGTGTGAGGGAGAGAGGCTGAGAGCTGGTCCTGTGCCACTGCCATGTTGTGGAAGGTGTGAAGGAAAACTGCTGTATGCATTCCTGGCTGCAGAAAGCTGTGACCCATGGTGGTGTGCCTGTGGTGCCTAGAGCAACAGTGACTGTGTTGTGGCTTATAACTTCTGTAGGGTAAGCCTGGCATTCTCAGGCCTGCTGCTGTCCCTAAACGTGAGAAGAAAATGGTACAGGAGAAACAGCTCCTTCTCCCTTCATTTGGTGGAGTTTGGTTGACTGGCTTGTTTGTCCTTGTTACTACATTCTGTAAGGGAAGAATGGTAGCAATTGTTTAGGTTGATGATCAAATTCATTAAAATCAAAGAGATCTTTATCACTGACCTCAGTGTAGCCAGGTAACTGTGTTATCCCCTGCTCTGGGGACTCAGCTAATAGCTCCTTGTGTACCAGGAGACAAGGTCATGCTTTCCAAAGAGAAGATTGTTAGGCATCATCTACTGTTAGCATGGAACCTAAGCAAATCATCGAATGCTGTCTTATAAACTGCGTACAGCCATATTCAAATCAGTTAAATTGCTTAATTTTTGTATGTGCCATGCTTCTTGTCCAGAGCAATAGTCAATAATAATGCACAAGGGAGATAATTTTCAGCAGTATTAGATGGGATCAGCTACATAAAAGAAATATCTGTTAATGCAAATATTTTGAGATAAGTTAAAAAGCAGCTGTGTTGACACGTGTGAAGATGAATGCAGAGAAGTAGATTTGTCTCAATTACCTAATTGCTTCTAATGAAGTTCAGAGTATTTTGGTTTCATTACAGAGTAATTCTTTTAATTGCAAAGTTAAGTTTTTTGCTCATGAAAAGAAGAAATGTTAATATCTCTTTATGTTGTTGTACAGACCACTTTCTGATTCTGAACAGATCAACTTGTTAAGAAAAATAAGACACTATATTCAGCAGCAGAAGTACGATGAAGCGGTAAGTCTGTTTCTGCTATATGTAAATATTTTGTTTTCTTTAAATTGAAATGAACTGAGAAATAAAAACTTTTTTCCTTCCTTATGATGCACCTCTCATTAACTCAAAACCCCACGTAAGTCTCCAAAATTTTGCATTTTGATACCAGTTCTAATGAATAATACTGACTTGCTGTATTTTTTTCTCATGCTTTTTGAATTGTTTGTTACCATTCCATAATATAATGACACACAGTGTATGTTTTTATTTTCCACAGTAGAAAAGGGTAAATTGAGAGATAAACTGAGTAATGAAGTTAATCTTTGCACTTCTTCGACTGCTAGTTTCATGGAAAAAAAAGTGTAATATCTTGCTCCATCACAGATCCTGGGGTTTTTTTTGTTCTTTTACCTGAACCAGCTGTTCTTGGTTTCACTTTCACATTTCAGTGTGTCAGACTGGGAACCATACATAGAATCATGCTTCTCAGTTCCAGTATTACGTTCCTAAGCACTTGCTATCACTCACTGTGTGACAGGGTACTCAGTGGGTGCAGTTCACCAGTGCTTGTATTCTGATGTTCCTGGAAAGAATTTGTAGAGCTAAATTATACCAAGAAGTCTTTCATTTTAACAGGTTTAGTTTGGTCATTGACTTCCGTGTTAAAAAGTACATGAAAATATTAAATATGTAAGATTATATTTAACCTGCCAGGAGCATGGAAGAATTCTATTATGCGTTAGGGTTCAGTTCTTCTTTCCTAATATGATTCTTAGGGTAATAAATTACTATTTATGCACAGGACAGCTAAATCTATTTTATACTTACACCTTTTTACTTGCTTTGTTGTAAACCGGAAATAGTTCAGCTTAAATAAATGGATCTATTTTGCTGTGGGAGAAGGTTTTCTTTTTGCTTTCTTAATACTTCTACTTGGCTGTTACATTTACTTGTAGGAGACATTTTATACATTTCAGGAGTACAATCTGCAATTTTGTGTTGTTGGTTATATGTAAGTTTTACTCGTTGTTTGTTGGAGTGCTCCAGGGGTTCGAGTTCACTCTTGATCACTCACACATCAGACTTGTGCCTGTGCCCTTGTTATCCTCAGCATCCTGTATTGCAATGCAGAAGGATTGTTCCATTCCCAGAAGCTGGGGTGTGGATGATTCTTTGCGTGAACCCTGCAGCTCTTAGCATTGCAAATATGCACTCACATTTGTATAGAATAGATGTAATTTGGGGTGAGTTTGCCTACTGGCAGACTTATGATCTCTTCAGTAATTTTTGTACCTTTTTCTGTGTTTGTTGTTGCTGAATCCCAGCTGGATACCTGCACATATTAAAAAGCTTCATTATGTATTTTCAGCTTCTTCTTGTACTCTTCCAAATGACATAGATGAGCTTCTCATCTTTGGGTAAAGCACAGGGGTCAGCACACTCAAATGACCCACTCAGAGTGGGAAAACCCATGGTCTTTATCATGGTGTCTCCCCACTGGAGGTATTGAGTGAGGGGACCTGTGATTAGACTGGGTACAACCCTTCTTGTTTCCAAATGGTTTATGTCCTGAGAGCTACAAGCAGCTGCTTTGTGAATGAATCTGGGACTCCAGTTTAGTCTCTGAGTTCACCAGTGGTGCTTGCGGTATCAGGTACTACTGAAGTGGAGGACATCAAACCCCAGGCAGAGAATACTTCAGGCTGTGGAGAGTGGCCATGTTTCAGCTGCATCCATAATCCTCCTCCTATGTAAATGTGCCTTCAGAAGCACGTGGCTGGTTTTTAAGGGGGTAACTTACACTGGAATATATACAGTCAGATGCTCATGGCAAAACCAAGTGGCATGCTTGGTAGTATGTGGTGCTCAAGGTGTGCTATCTGTGTAGCTTTCACCATCTAACCACTGTCGTGGCCAGGGAGGATGGTGAAGGAGCCAGGTGATGGTTGACTTGATATCCAGCAGGAGTCCCAAGCAATGTGTACTCCAGTAGCTGGTGCTGGCCAAAACACTATACCTGAGCATGGAGAGGACACATGTGCCAAGAGTGGTGGAGCTGCTTGAGCTCCAGTTGCTGTCAGGTTGATTTGTGGAATGGGGAGCTCACACTCCTCTAATATGTTGCTTATATGTTTTGTCTGCCTCCAGGTATCCCTGTGCAAAACCCTGATTAACCTTGCTTTGGAAGGCTTGTCTTATTACCATACGTATGATAGATTATTCCTGGGTCTAAGTATTGCAGTGGGTTTTGTGGGCTGGACGACTTACGTGATTTTGGTTATTATCAAGGCCCATACCAATTTGATCAAGACTGTCCCAGTTAATGAAAAGGTAAGTTGGAAGCATTCCGTTATTTTTTTCTATCAGTTTTCAGTATTACATGTGTGCTAAGTGAGTCTGTGCAGGATAAATTGCACACCTTACACTTCTTTTGTAAGGTGTTGACTTTTCCAGCTACTGTATTCCTGTGTAGTGTTGCTGCTAAATCCATTGATTAGGATCAGTATTCCTAAGCTGTGTAAGTCTGAGTGTGCAATACTGTGCTTCTTCAGTTTTTCTTCCTACAGCTGTCCATTTGAGATGCTAATGCAAGTGTAAGCAAACATAGTGATTTAAAACTATTAAAGGGTCTGTCTTTAACCAGGTTTAATTTTCTCAAGTTCAATTTTCCCAGGTTTAACTAATCAGGTTCAATTTTCAGCATCAACAGCACTCTGTTGTAGTAATAATTGTTTGGAAGAATATAGAATACAGGCTTCCAGTTTCATTGATGTTCTTCACTGTAAGGCCAAAAAAACCCCAACACGTAAATTGATTCGATTCCTGCCCTCTTTGGCAATTTTACACCTGTTCTCAGAAACTGTGCAGTCCAATGATGTCATTTTTAAATGTATAGCCTGTTTTGATAGAAGGTGAGCTGTGGTTTCACCGATCAGTGTGCTCTCTTGCTCTTGGTGATTCGCAAGTGTGCAGCAGAAGACATGAAGGATGAGGAAAACTCTTTTTGACAAGATCATTATGGTTTGATTTTTCACAAAGTATAAAATCCTATGAACTTAATTTATTTTCAGTAATTCATCATGGAAAGAGACCTCAATAAGGTGAATAGGCAAAAAGCTAGCATTTGACTAGAGAAGGATTAAAGCCTGTGGGGGAGGGAAAATTCTCCCAAACTTCAAGAATTTGTTCAGAATAAAAGGAATTGTTTCATTTTGTAATGTAGGTGAGAATGTGCTCTCACTTAGCATCTTTACTGCCTTCAATATAATACACTGAGAAAATTCCTATCATGCTATCTTGAGGTTTTTACTACTGACTGAAATGAGATAGTCTTGACCTTTAATAAAAATGCTCAGACAAAATTAAAATGGAAAATATTCATAAGTGCTGTACTGCATGATTTACGTTTTCTTTCATCCAATAACTGAGAACAAGTAATCCAGGATGCATGTTATGTTAGATACAAACAAAATAATTACAGTAAATAGACTGAGTATCAGGAATATTAATAACTACATTAAGGAAAAAATCTGCATTCTTAGTTGACATAGATTTTAATTTGGTATATTGATTTTACTTGTTGAAGGCAAATTTTATGCTAGTGACACTGGCAGAAAAATAAATTAGATTTCTTAGCTCTTTGTCTATAGAATTTCTCTTTCCTCAGTTTTCATAAGAGGCCCTTTTATGTAGAAACCTTTCTAGTGTCCCGAAATACTTAAAGAATCACAACGTGAGGCTAATGCTTCATATATGAAAGTTACTTGGTTTATAGCTTATATAGGAGCAACTTAAAGAAATTTGCTGAGAGACTAATCTAACATTGACAAATAGCCTCCTGCAAAGCACCACCTTAGAAAATCAAGGAGCCTCTGAGTAATGAAACTGCATATCCTGTATATATCATCTTTAAAAGTTTTTGGCTTCTTATGCTGAGTATGAAAAAAACCCACTTTTTTTTTTTCTTTTGGTATAGAATGTTGTTTTGCCTAGCAAGAAGCATAACCTTTTAATCTATTTTAAACATTCACAGAATTGCAAATCTGGTTTCCATTTTCAATGCATGGCTGACTATATTGGACTCTATAATATTTATGTCGCTATATGGAATAAAATGTTGATTGTGTGTGTTTACTCATTCAGTGATAAATGATATTGTGTGCATATCATATATATACACATCCATTCTGTCTGTATATCAACAAATGTAAAATTTAAAACGAATAAAACTGCCCTAGGTCAGCTTTCTTATGACATTCTTTCTTAGTCTAATGGCCTATCTTAGCAAAAATTCTATTTTAAAAATCATTAAGAGCTTGCATGTGCTGTCAGTTTAGATCAAGGCAGCTGTACATCAGTTACAGGGAGGGGGAGCCAGAAAAGATGTTAATCCATCTAGGTGAACTGCTAGCTGCTTGTCTCTTCTTCTCAGTGTATTTAACATACTTGTGTATCTGTCTACCTAACTCTTTCAAAAAATTAGCATTTGTGCAGAAGAAAACACTGTCTTTGTCATTACCTACACTAAAAGCTGCCTTTGCTATGTCCAGTTTTAATACATACAGTTAAAACTGTTTATTTAAAACTTGTACATAATCTTCCCTTACCAGTAATTCTTCTGATATCTGAATGTCCCTGAATAAGGAAGAATAGTTCAATGACCAAATAAAAGGCAGATGCAGAGTGACTGTTTAATTCTTGTCTTTGCACAAATGAGAGATGCTGCTATCTGATAATTAAGAACTGACCTGCCTGAGATAACCCATTTTAAAATTTTCCTTCCCTCTTTGATGTTTCTCCTTAAGAATGCTCTCAGTCTGAGAACGTGTTTCTTTGAGTACATAACATTCTAATCCCATACCTATTTTTTTTCTAAGAAAAGTACAAAGCAGGAGCTGTAGGTTAAGATTAAATACAGTAACAGTTGTAGCTATGCTAGCTTTTATGCTGTGCAACACTAGTCCTCTGTTGTATTTTGAAAGTGTGGGTTCTTGGAGTAAGGCAGCTTCTCCTGTGGAAGATTGGTCACAATCCTCCTTTTGTAGCTGTTCCTAGATCCTGAATAGTTGTGGTTTTTTTCTGGTGGGAGTTAATGCTTAGTATTTTAATTTAATTAGTTCTCTTACAAATGTCTCAAGCAGAAGGGGGAAATATGCTGATGGAATTTCATTAAATGCTTTGACTGTAAGGCTGTGAACTTGAACGTAATAGGTTATATTCTGTTTTTAGAATCTAAATTTGAGAGTTCTTTTTCCCAAACCCCTTAGCATTTCTAACTTCAGATGGATTTCAAGTATCCATTGAACATAAATAACATTGCATATATTGTGCTCCAGATTGTACAAGTATGTCTTTCCAATGCAGATTTTACTGCAGGACCTTATGAAGAGACATATTTAGATTTAGATCTTCAAATCCTACTGTTGTTTTTTTTTAATCTGGCTGACAAGTTTGTCTAGAGTTGCGTAGAGACACATGGCAGCTTGGGTGGCTGTATTAAAATAGCATTTGTTTTGCGGTGTGACTAACAAATGGAAAATAGTGTGTAGTTTAAAACATTTTATTGTTGTTTCAAGAATGTTTGTCCAAACATTTGTTTTTCAGAAATCTGCTGTTCTCTTCTACAGTTTTGCCTCTGCTGGAATGATAATAGCCTTTTTCCTGATGATTCAAACATGTCCTTGGACATACTATGTATACTGTCTTTTGCCAGTGCCAGTATGGTATGCAGTTGTGAGAGAGTAAGTAAAGAATGCAGTTTATTACTACTGTTTTGTAAGACCACGTCTGGACTTCCTTTTTGTAGAGAACTAAATTTTTCCCATAAATTTGGGAGGAAAAGTTAGATACAATTTTATTAAACCTCCTTTAGTGTTTCCTGAGACATTCCAAAGAGCTCTGGTTTATATTTCAGTTGACATAATGAGTAGTGTCCAAACTGACTGATACAGCTGCCAATTCTAGAAGATATCTTTTCTATTAGCAAAAATAAAATTAACTTTTTCCATCAAAAAATTTTTAGTGCTCTTGTAACCGTTGCAAAAGAGTGCTAAAATCTTTGCAAATACCTGTAGCAGCTGACTTATTTTGCAAAATGATCCTGCAAAGTGTCAAGTCTGCTGAATACCAGCTACTCTTGGAGAATTCATGCTAGTCATGTTGAGGAATGTGCTCCCATATTGAAATGTATTTCTCGTTTGGGTCTCCTTTTACTTCAGGCCCAAAAATACTTGTTATCTTCAGATTCTGTTTACTTTCCTGATCTACTGGCAATTTGTAGATACCAACTCAGTATTATTCAGAGAAAATGAGACCAACTGCAATTAGTTAATGAGCTGTCTCATAAAGCACAGGAACAGCTAACAGGGAAGGTTTTCCTCTCTCTAAAGCTTCTGAATGTTTCATCAGTTATGACGGACATTAAGCACAACATAACCAAAAATATTCATATACTCAGAGTCAGTTGGGGTAGTGAATAATCTGAAGCTTGTCCAAACACTGGCGAAGATGTGCCAAATATGGGAGGAAAAAAGCTGGAGGGTTTTACTGTAGATTTTCTATCAAGTAAAACTGAGCAGAAGGATCATCTGGCCATCACCCATGGGGTCTGGGCAGGACCAGCAGTACCTCTAACTGTTTTTGTGCTCTGACCTCATCCTTGCCCTGTACAGCTAAAATTCTGTGTTATTTATGGATTTTCTTAAATAAATGTAAATAAATAAATTTTACAATAACAAAACAATAAATCTTGTTCCATCATTTTGAACAGAATTCCTGTTATTCAAGACCTTGCCACAAATGTTTTGTCACTTCCTATCAGTCAATCTATAGGATTCCTCTTGATTGGTATACTGGGAATTGAGATACTAGTAAGTATTTTATCCTTATGTATCAACAGGGTATCTCATTGCTAGTATTCTGCCTCTTTGAGGAATTAATGTGTTTGATTTTCAGTCCTTTCTTGGATTTTTTTAAATTAGGTCTTCAGCTTTTTCTACCGCTCTGCACTCACCGTTGGCCTTCTTGTCTTTGCTGGCTGGCCAGTGATCACACAGCTGTGGATTCAGGCTAAGGTATTGTATTGCTTTGCTGAAGGTTTTAAATGGTGAACAGCTGGATTGCATCTTAGGATGTTGGGAATGTTTTGGAATGCTACTTTAAATTCCTATTTCATTACGCTCTTTTTCCAATCTCTGTCATAAGCAGCATGTAGCAAAGCAAGGGAATTTAATATGATCTGGATAGATCTTTTATACCACATAAGTAATAAGAGTGTTTAAGAGTTTTGGGGGAGCTGTGAGTTAGCTATCAGTTTTCTGCTGTTGATGACTAAAAAATGCTTGGCTCAATCATATGAAATGCACATCATTTATCAAACTGTTGCAGTGACTGTGGTGTTGACATGTATGATTGGTGGAAGTATCACTGCTTAACTAATATGATCATTTATTAGAAAAAAATATTGAAGATAACTGAAAGGCAGTTGTCAATTCATTATTGTCTGCAATTGGTTGGGACACACTCTTTCTCAGAGGCAGCTTTCTGTATTGTTTTTCCTAAGAAAAAACCTCCATTGTCATGAAGTGGCATGATACTTAATTTAAGAGACATTTCTTCCATTAATTGATTCCAACATTTCTTATTTCAGGGGATACCTAAAACCTAGGGTTCTGGGATAGAGAAAAGGAGTCAAATTGCTAAGTCTTGGTCTCCAAGAACTGTCAAGATGGAGGCTTTTATTTGTTAATTTACAATTTTTCGTTCTAGTTGAGTAATCAAGTAACTTGTCTTCAAGCTGGATATGCACAGATGATGTTCTGTAGCGTGAAATTTCCTTTAAAGAATATGAATTTGACTTGAGCTTGAAAACTTAAAATGATACAGCTCTTAATGTTTTTAGTTAAATAAAACACCTAGGATAAGGGTTTTTTCTTCCTAGAAAAGAATTTAGAGAACTACTTAGATGATTATGGTGGCTAAATCAAATGGCACATAGATGCAAAGACTGGATAAAGTTACCATATTCTCAGAGTATTCTCTCTCAATGCTGCTTAATTAGCTGCTGCAACCTTCTGAGAATATTGGTTTTATGCCTTCCTTCTATGAGGTCAGTTGTCAGATTTCTGGTGCCTGCAGTGTGTGTGAAGGCCACGCTTTGAGAAAGTGCTTGTAAGTGTAAATTTAGCTTTAATTATCATTGTCTTTGATGGGATTTTGACAGCTATGTAAATGAAATTATTTTCTGTATGAAATTGAAGTGCTGTAATACCAATGACCCCATGCTCTTTATTTTTTTTTTAGCTAATTTTACTCCTGGGTGATGCAGGGTCTTTGCTCATAAGAGATCCTAGTAGCTGTTAGTAGTTCACTGAAATATTTCTTTATGATTAGACAATTGTCTGTCCACATGACCTCCTTCTTCTTTTAGACAAGAGCATTGATCTGGACTCTCCTGTGTGTGCTCCTGGCAATATTTCCGTTAATGCCTGTTGTAGGAAGAGAACCAAACATTCCTCTCGTGTAAGAATCTCATCTTGTTCTTTAAATTTCTTATTCCCTCTGTGATTCAAAATTTAGGCTGCCTTTTGGTATGTGTGAGGAATTGTATTACTGAAAGCTGGCTGAGACAGGAGTTGAAATTCAGAATTTAAATAACATGATTGTAGAGAGCTCACTTACTCAGTAATGAGAATGAGAATAGACTTTTAATTCTTTTGCCACATCCATTTGGTCTTTGTGTTGTTCTGTAATGTCTTGTCAAGGGAAACATTTCTCATAATACAAAAATTTGCCCATTTTACAGGAAAATAAAAGTGATCATTAAAGGAGAAGCTTCAATGGGGTGCAAATATAGTAAAAAGTACTATCATACATGAATAAGAATTCAGTCAAAAGCAATATACTTTTGACAGCATCTTTCAGAATTTGTCCGTCCAATTTTGAATAATCCATCTTTGAATAGCACTCTGTACCTAATGAGATATTCAAGGAAATAAAACAAACAGGATAGGCAGGGCTCTCTTCTTCTTCAGTGTCTCCTGTGTCTCTTTTTCCCCTTCTGCTTCTCTGTCCTGAGTCCTTCTTTCTGGTATTGCTTGTCTGATTTTCTACAGTTGTTGATTTGCATTGTTTTTCTAGTACATCTTTGTTATCTGTCCCTCTCCTCTTGTGAGCCACTCTTTGGTCATAGGAGCATTGTCTCATACCTGGATGCAATCCAGGTGGTTGGCCTGAAGGGTTAGGCTTGTGGTCTCATTATAGTTCCTGCAGAAAGAGTGAATTTACCCTAGACTGCAATGGCTCCTGCTGGCTGGTAGAAGATACTGTGCCTCAGCAGAGCCAGGGTGCCTGATCCTCAGTGAAATATGGGATCTGAGCAGTTAATATGTGATTGCAGGTAGAATTATGAGCCCAGATATTTCCAAGATTATTGACATTCTGCCTCAATATTTTCCACTGTGTTTTAAATCTGTCTGTTGAAAACCCTTCTTAGTCTTGATCCTTGGGCATATTAGAAATATTCAGCACAGATTTGCTTGGACTGTATTACAGCCTCTCAGCTGTATATACACCTGTATGTATTTCTGCTGATCCTAACTGAGGTTTTTCTATTCTTTAGAACGTATGTGCACAGCTTAGAAATCAAAATGGAATTAAATTACCATCAGATCTTCCTCTCTGACACTTCTTTATATTCCTGCCTGCCCAGGCTGTACATCTTTCTATTTATTCTTCTGATGAAACGTTGTACCTTTGAAACACTGTGTTTGTCTGAAACTTTTCAAGGGAGTTTTGAAGCTTGAAAGGCTTGAAGCAGCAATTAAAAATATATGTATATGTGACACCTCAGGATGTTGAAGATAAGTTAATGCTGGGGGAGAAGATGAAAGATGCAGAAATCAGAATGCCAGTGGGAAATAGGTGCTTCTGTTCTTGAGCAGTGGCACTATCTGTCAAGTCAGGGCTTTTTAGTACATTAATAAAACTTGTACGGTAGGAGCAGGGAGCTCCTGACTCAGCTCAATCATAAAAAGGAAACATAGGGGTGAAAGCAGGGTTGGATAATCCAGGAGGAACCTGGAGACACTGAATATTCAGGATAGATTAGGAAAGCCAAAGTGCTCCTGGGGTTGAATCTGGTGTGGGATGTCAAGTGCAACAAGACAGCATACAGTAGCAAAAGAAATTTTTTATCATGTTTTCTGGGATTTTATTGTTCCTCTGTTTGTTTTTGCAGAATAGCAGCTGGTTTGCTGACCCTCGTGATATCTTCCTTCTTTCTTTACAAAGAGTTGGCATCTCTTTGTAAAAGTGAAAATAAGTACAGAGATAAAGAAGATCTGAAAGTATATTTTTATCAGGTCAGTTGTTATGTTTCAGTAATTCTGAATGTTAGAGTGTTTTTATGTGCAGATTTTCACTTAGTTTCTAAGGACATGTTTCAACCAAAGCCACAATTTTCAAGAAAAAAATGGTTGTTCCTAAGAGTTTTCTCCTTGGCTATTTCAAGAGGACCATGTGCACATATTTAAATATCATTATGCTGTGTTCTCAAAAGCCCATCCTGTGCATAATTAAATTGATTGATAAATAGATGTGCATATAGATTTTGATGCTCTGCGTGGAGAGTTTGTCCTGCCTTTGGTCTGTGTACACCACTTCCAGTGACCTTTGCAGTAGTTGCACGTGCACACTAAGGACAGGCTTGCTGGTTTGGGGGGCTGAACTAGTTCCAGTTTCTGGCTGTAGAAAAACAACGTGAGACTGATACTGAGCTGGTTTTCTGTTGGTTAAGTCTTCTTTCAGGTGAATTATAGCTTCATGAAATACGTAGGGTTTTTTCATACTAGGAGCTAATTAAGTTCTAGAGAGCTTTAAGATTCTAATAATACCTTGCATGTCTGCTGTCCTCTTTTTTTGTTTTTTTTTCCCCTCAACTTATTACAAGATAATAGTTTTATTTCAGGACCAACTTTATCAGTTATGATTTAGAGTGTGCTGGAGTTTCTTTCTGAGCAAAGGAATGCACTCGTTATGTCTGTGATTTAGGTGTGGAGCTCAAGTTGGTTGAAAGAAGGAAGGGAAGGAGTAATGAATGCTTAAAATGGTTTTACCTGAGCATGAACACATGTAAAATGTGGTGGTTATGTCTCTTACTTTTTTCAGCCTACACATGGAAAAGAGATGTCAGTTCCTTTCCTAAGCATTTAGAATATAAATTTCCAGCATACACTCGGCAATGGATTTCTTGCTGGAATGCTTGAAAAAAGCTTACACTGAGTGGGGGAGTGAGGGACCAGCTCAGTAGGTGGCTGGCCAACCTGAACTCACCACACAACTGCTGCAGCATCTCATGATGATGAAAAAATAGGTCCATAGTAAAAAAGGAATGCCAGAGTATTCTTCAGCAAACTTAGAGAACCAGGAAATTCACTCACAGAGTGATACTTAATTAGATGAAAATGTTCTGCCTATTTATTCAGAAAGTAACATCTTCATTTCCCTCCCAACTTCTAAGAAGATCATAAAGTTCCTCAAATTGCCCCTTAATCAGAAGATATTTTACAATAGTGACATCTAATTACTAGTCTCTATTAGATTTTTGTTTCGGTACCTTAATTGGGAATGGAAAATATGGGATCCACCATTCACATTCTGAGTAAGGGAAGGATTGGGAGGTGATATTATTCAGATGGAGAGGAAAAAAAAGGACATTACAGAGGCATTATGTGTTTCTAAATAAATATCTTAATAGGTTAGGTTACATTTAGTTGCTTTGAAATGTACAGGAATACAAAAGGAAAATGCTTGTCAGAATACTAGTATTTGTAGGCACTGGATGTCCCTAATTCTACTTTTATATTTTCCTTTGAGTTGGACTTTTCAGTGTGAACAGGAAGGGGTAATCTTCAAAAATGGTCATTGGGAGCATTTTGAAATCCCAAGTTTTGATTTACAACTCCCAGACAGTTTTAAAAGTGAGATGAATCCCCTAGTCAGGGGAAAATACCTATTTTGAAGTGACAAACGGTGATCAGGCCACTGATATTCAAATAGATAAGCATACTCAATCAGGTTCCTTCTCTGCATCTGATGAGGGATTTCTTAAAAGCAGGTTTTGCAGGTTCCCCGGTAAGTGGTGTTTGGAGGCAGTCATCAAAGGTTATGCTTTCCTCTGGTAACACTGTTACTTAATGTTTGGGGTCACTGATGAGTTAAACCTGAGCCAACCTAAACGCTTCTTTGACTCTATGATCTCTGAGAGGTCATTAAGTCTTCAGTAATTATGAAAACAGGAGTCACTCATAATCCATCAGCTAGACTGCTGCAGCGCTTAATGTATAACTTAATTTTTGCTGGAGGGAGCACCAGTTTCTCTTTGCCATCAGTTTCATAGGTGATGTCCAGTTGTTGCCACACTATTGAAATCATGCTGTTTTCATTGGTTGATAATGTTGCACCAAGTTATTATTCTCAGGAGGCTTGGACTTCCTTCAGGAGACTTCAGGAGACTTGGACTTGGTCAGTTTGTTAGTTTCCTCCTCTAAATTAGAATTACAGAATAATTTTGGTTGGAAAAGACCTGTAAGATCCAGACCAGCCATTAACCTAACACTGCCAAGACCAGCACTAAACCATGTCCCTAAGTGCAATATCTACACATCTTCTAAAATAGGAGAAGTAAACAGTAGGAATCCATGTCCTAGTGGTGGAACCAGGGGAGAGGAAGGGTGTTTTCAACCAGCCTTGTGCCCAGCTGATGACTCTGGTTCTCCTGCCATTCTCCCTTATGGGTCATTATGATGTTTGATGCTTAGGAGAGCTACCAGCCAGAGCTGCTGGCAGTGTTGGGACTGCAGGTGTCACTCTTGGTTTCTTCTTTCGCGCGGTGACCTACAGGTATGTTTTTCTGAGACCTGCTCTTAAGATGTTCAAGAATTATTTCTGAGCGTCAGAGAAGGTTGTGAAGGATGAAGGGAGACAGGTTCTTAGCTGGAGACCTCTGTTTGCATCTCCAAGTTTCTTCTGCTCAGTTCTGCAGAATTCTGGAGATATTGGTGGAAGCCAAGAACTGTTTGAACGTTACTTAAACGGTGAACACAGATTCTCAAAAGCACATGCTGAGACCTTCCCTGGACACTGGCATAGATCTAGCAGCAGTACATTGTGCTTACTAATGTTGCCAGGACATCACAAGTCTTCCAAGGCACAGGATATATTATGGAGGATGGCACAAAGTCAGTGCCAAGTGACTTCACCAGTGTCTAAGGGATATCAGAGGGATTACCAGAGCTCATGACACTAAAAAGAACTTGATAAGATATATCAAAGGGGAGAGATCTGGCCTGAATACAACAAAAGTGTCCAAAATAAACATCAGAGGTCTAAAGGGTCCAATTCCCTGAGATTCTGGATGCCTAATGTTTTGACCTTGGTTATTGATGTCACAGAGAAATATGAGGTACATGTTCTTGTGGCCTGAAATTAAATAGAAGCAGCAGATACTGAGCACCTGTGAAACTTGCCAAAAAGAATGCTGATGCTAAATGTATCCTCTGGGCTGATCCCACTAGGTATCACTGCGTCTAGCAGGGAAATAGCAGCTATTCATGTGGTAAAAAGTGATAGATGTGAACGGTGTAGTTGCTGTGCACTAAAAAAGCCACAACAGCCATTACATCTTGTAATGCAGTTTTAAAGCACATGTTTGCAAAGCACTGTGCATGCTTGATTTGCCTTTTAGTGGAACTGCAGAGTTGTGAATAAATAGCAGTAATTGAAAACTTGGCTCAAGCATTTTCTTGGATAATTGTCACCTTTCAAAAATAACTGACTCATGGGGTAATTTTCTTAAGGATTTTTGCATATACTTGATGACTGAATGGTGTCTCTTGAATCAGTCAAAGAAAAAATACCTCTCCAGCTTCTCTGCTTCTGCGAGGCAGAGGGCTCTGCTTGAGGTGGTTTAGTCAATTTAACTGGGGGGAAAAAACCCAACAATTTCTTTCCATCTCTTAAAAGCTACCTCCAGTTTGTTCTGCTTCTGCTTCTTCTTACAGGAGCCTTCCCCCTCGCCCTGTACCCAATTCTGCAGCAAAGCCAAAGGCTCTGCTTGTTCTTTGTGGCTGCTGTTTGAGGACAAGTGTGCCTCGAAGGACTGGGGGCGTGTTTTCTGTGGTTTGCATGTGTGTTTAAGTAGTTAACTCTTGACAAAGAGCCTATCATGTCAAATCAGTGGTCCAGGTCACTTGTGTGTACTATTTTAAAATAGCTCAAATAAATAATAAGAATACTAATAAAAAGTAATCTAGATGGAAATTTTAAAAGCCAGTAATTGTAAATTATAAAATGTTATAAATTTTTGACACTTTCTGTTTGACTTCCTGTTCTTATGGTGGTTCAGATGAGGTGTTTATGCAACTCTAAAGCGTATTTACATATTTAGTTTGGGATGGCAGAGATCCATACATAAATTTTGCTTCATTGTCCAATTTCTTCTTTCTAGATGTTCAGTGTTGCACTTTCGACATATGTTGTGAGCAGTACCCATGACAGTCTTAAGAACAAACAGGGATTGCCTGTAATGAATCAAATTATTAGCTGGATGACTCTAGGTAAGAAAATCTTCCCTCTCAAACTTATATGCTGGCAATTTGTGGAGTCTGAGGTTAGGTGGGGAATCATGTCACTTTTTCATTAGCATCTTACTTTCCTTTATCTGACTGCTGATAGTTCTTCTGTATGTTTGTTTTCCTAAGTGAGTTTTCTTGAGAAATGTGTTAGTCTTCTAAAATATTATTCCTTTTTAAGTTTGTGATAAAACGCAAATACCTTTGATTTACAAGCAGCTTTATCTTTTATTTTGAGTGTTCTGAATATTTTGAACCCCCCTTTTAGGGATACAATGGCATATATTCCCTTTTTGTTTCACTCGGAGCTAGATATGAGTGATCTGAGATGTTCTGCAAGCAATCCAGTTGAGCAAAGGGAAATGACCAAAGGCTGTTCCTGTAATTCAGTGTAAACTTAAAGCTGCAGCTGATGGCACAGAACCTTGGGGTGTAGGAGTGATTTTGAGAGCTGCCTTGCAAAATACGTGTGAAATAATGATGATAGTATATGTTTGATATCTGTTAGAATCTAATTATTAAAGAAAAAAGCAATTTACAAGTCTGAATTTTTCACCACTCAAAAAATCTTAGTGTGATTAAACAGAGCAAGTGGAATTGTTACTGGAGTTCTGGAATGCAGTGAAGCAATAGCTTTCATAATTTATCTATAGAATAGTTTCTATAGGTCTCCATTAGAAAATGTGAAGCATTGTTTATCCCTGAGTGATTTGAAATGTGGGATTCGTTTTAGAGCTAAAACGAATCCCAAAAACGTATCCCATGCAAAGTTTGATAGCACCTTTTTGCTACAAGCCAAGATCAGGGATTTAAATATAACTTAATGAAAGAACTGTGGCACATTTTACCTACTTGCTGGTTGTCTTGTGCATTCCTGTACTGGTGACATTGTTTTAACTTAAGCAGATCTTGTCAGTTTTAGCAATCCTGCTTCTGTTTGAGCAAATGGGTTCACTATTAAGTTCAGTGATTGTGATCAGTGTGTGTGTGAGCAATGCTTTCTTAGTAATGTAGTTTTCTTTGGAGCATTTTCTTTTCCATCATGCTCCCCTAACTCTTTGTAGCCTGCTAAGCTAAATGGGGATCTCTGTGTGGATAAATTTCTTGCAGTTGTAAAGTCAATGAAATCGATGAAGTCCTGCTTGGCTTACTGGAGCAGGAATTGAGTGTAAAGGTTATATTTCTCTCCTGTGTAAGGATGAAAGAGAAACATTTTTCATCTAAGAGATGATTCAGCCAGTCAGAGAGGTTTAGAGTTATGAGGGAAAAGTATATTAGAAATTCTCTTTGTTGTGGGTGATGATAAAAATAAAGCTAACAGTGAAATAAACTGTAGGTACTCAAAATGTCTACTTGCTGCCACAGTAGTATTGAATATTTTAGCAAAGTCTTTCAGACTGGAAGTAATCATTCTAAATGAATATGATACACAAGGTAGTGGCTTTCTGTACTTGCTGAAATTGCTCTCCATAATTAAACAGCGAAGGAAGCAGGTAAAACACTAAGGCATCCAACATGTCCTCAATACTCCTCTTGGAGAGAAATGCCTTGTCATTACCATAACCACAACTAGCACCCACCTTGTTGCCAGTGTGTACCACAAATGGGACACCATAAGAATTAAGGTACCAAAGTCACTGTAGCTTTTCCAAGGTTAATGGGATTCCAGGTGGTCCAACTCATCTTTGGCTTTTTGCTTAGTTGTGGAAGAACGGCACTGTTACTTACTGAACTCTCAATTTGCATGTCTCTGTGTATTTCTAGAACCAGAAACACGCAGTTATCAGTATTTGTTCATAATAATACTGATTCATTATTGTGTCAGGATGATAATAATACTTCTGAAGTTTTCTAGGGAATTTTTGCCCCCCTCCCAGCTATTTATCCTGGTTAATATGAAGCCTAACTGTTTAAATTTTAATTTTGTCTTTTTTTTTTTTTTTTTTTGAGAAAGACTAGTGTTTGTGGAACCAGGCAAATGAATTAGTGATGGTTGGGTTCCTGCAGGCCTGTGTCCAACTGGTTTTAGCTGTTACACTGTATGGTTCATGCAGTGTACCTAACTACAGACATAAAGGCAAAACCAGGAGGTGTAACATTAATTCAGCTGCTTCCCATGTTCTTCAGAACCATCTTAATATTAGCAGATATTTCTAAATGAATATATATTATGTCTTAAAGCTTTCATCTGTGGAAATTTATCATAGCAACTTACCAAATTTTGAGGGATTTAGTGTCACAACTGTGTACAGGGGTCATACACAGAGGTTTTTATAGGTCAGCCAGAAACTTGCAGGTCTTTTTATGATTAATATCTGATGTATCACATCAGAGATGGAAGAGAAAGACTAATTATCACCTACCAGCCACTCATCTGTTCTCGTCTGTGATTCACTCAGAGTGAGACACATCTCAGTCTAATATGTTGAGTGTCATTCACAGAGGCCAGTTGCCATGCTGAATTTATTTCCAGCTGTCCTGACTTTCAGTGAGGTCCCTGGAGTTCCTCCTTGAATTGGGCCTTCTTAGAGCCCCTTGAAGTCACTTATTCTGTAATTGTAGCAGTGGCCAAGGCTGAAAACCAGGAAATAAAACATACTGACTTAGAAACAGGACTTAGAAACCTCCTCACCTCTTTCATTGATATGTTTACTATAAATACTAATGTATACAATGATGACAATCACAAGCGAGTACTTTCCATATCTTAGAGTTTTGTGTTCCTTAGAGTGATTATTAATTTCGACTTACTGTTGATACAGACTTTGAATGATTCAGTAATGTGAAGTTACTATACTGCAACGAAGGATCACATGGATGTTATTTGTCAGCATACTTTTTTATAAACATGCAATTTTCAGGTTTAAAGATTAAATCTCAGCAATGCTTTTCCTTCTCCCTTTCGCATCTTTAAGCATTGGCCATCTTTCCTGTTTTTCTTCTCTTTACTCACTTCTGCAGTAGCCCTAATCTAATTATAAAGGTTAGAAGGTCAGTTTGGATGGACCTCTGAGCAACCTGGTCCTAGTGGAAGGTGTCCCTGACCGTGGTAGGGGAATTGGAACTAGGTGATCTTTAAGGTCCCTTCCAACCCAAGCCTTTCTGTGGGTCTAATCCAGTGGAGCCGTGGCTTTGTCACTGCAATCTTTGAGCTGCCAGAGGTCCTCAGGGCCATGGTAGGTGGTTCTCAGAATAGTATTAAACAGTCAAGTTTGACTGGGTTTTAGGGTAGTGCTTCTGCATCATCTTAAAGAATTATTAACATCAGTTCATGAGAAATTATAAAGGCTGTGATGTAGAAAGACAGGGAATTAAAATGATACAGAACTGAAATTACTTTTGATGAATGTGAAACATTCCAAACATTGAAATTCCTTTAACAAAAGTAACTTCTGAAAATAGAGGGTCATATATGATCTGTATTGAATTTCTGTCCATAAAATGTCAAGATTTGAGGAAAGTTGTCTTGTTACTGAGGATGAAATGTTTTGCATGTTCTGACTGACGGATCTCTTCTTATTATTGCAGTTTCTTCCCCAGTGTTGCTGCTACTGAGCCCCACATTTCTCTTTCAGAGACTGTTCAGCATATTGCTCTCCCTGATGTCCACCTACCTGCTCCTCAGCACAGGGTACTTCATTCTTACTCTATTTGGGCTGGTTTTACATGTGAAAATCCAGGGCTATATGTGAAACTGCTTCATCTCGTGCGTATTTCTATGAAAGGTGTAACACATGCTTCCAACATTTATCTCCCTATTTAGTTTACTAAATAAAATTTCAGGGGAACTTTCGTGTTCCTCCTTGCATTATAAACACTAGTTTGTTGACATTCCTTTCCGCTAGACAAGGCAGTGGCTGGAAGGGTATGTGTTCAAACAATCTTGCACCAAAATAAGAAAGTCTGGTTTAGTTTATGCCTTTTGTTGTTTTGACATGTGCTTTTCTGCTCGCAAACAAAAGGAAATAGCTTCTCTCCCAGCTGCTCAGCTCTGGTATCTATTTATGGCTGAAATGATGTATGCCAGGAAACAGGTAGTCCTAAAATGAGGGAAAATTTTATTCTGACAGATTTTTGTGGAAGTAATTTTTTTTTTCAGAGGGATGTTGTTTCCCTAGGCATTGCTTCTTTTTGGATAAAAGTCAATTTCTCTGATGTTTTAAATGAAGCAAACACTGTGTCAGCCAACCCTTTATTTTTTTTCAGACTTGGTAGCTCTTAAGAGCATAATTAATGGGGAGTATAGGAACTGTTCTTTCCGCCTCCCCTCCCACTTACTCTCTAGATTTAATTACACTGGAAAATTAAGTGGAATAAAACATCTTGCAGCAGACATTTTACAATAGCTGCCTCCTGTGGATACTCTCATTTTAGTTGAAGCATCTCTTTTTTTTTCTTATCTTCTGCCTCCTCTTTCTCCCACTTCCCCATTAAGACTTTGATCCTAATGTTACTCCTGACTGCACACACATTCTTACACTCAACCTTCTTAGCTTGTGCTGGCTACTGGATAAAGCACGAATGTTGTTCTCTCTGAGGCTGGCAATCTCCCTCTTTGTATTTTGGCCCCGCACCAGACCGCGTAAATGATGACAGCTCTCTGCTTTCTTCCTACAATGTCCAAATAGACCCAAAAAATTTGGAACAATTCTTAAAAAATGAAACCCAAGGCACTGGTGCCAACAGTGTCCAGTGTTTCTCTCCTCAGTGTGCTCTTATACCATGCCCTGATAACCCAGCACATTGCCCGGGTAATTGCAGCACCTCTCTAGGGGCAGTTAAGTGGAAATACTGAAGCCAGCGGAAGAGCATGGTTGCATACAACCACTTGTCACCGGCTCAGTTGAAGGCATTTAATCTGTAGGCAAGTGTAGACCATTATAAGGGTTGTTGTGTTTCTATTAACTGACAACACAACTGTTTCATCTTCGTGTTTAGCTGCCTGTCATTCAGATAATTGAAGTGGAAATGTCTGTTCAGAATTTTTTGCTCTGTTTGAAACTGCTTTGTAGCCCAGTGGAAACAATACCAAAATTAACTGCAATGATTTCCTTATTTTTTAAACAAACAGGTATGTGTCTAAGAAGGAAAAAAAAAAGAAAACATTTACAGTCTTGTCAGTATCATATTACAGTCACTGTCAGTATTATAATTTTATCCTGAAAGAAAAAAAAAAGTGGGAGGTACCATGAAGTGCAACTGGAGAAACTGAATATTATCCAGTTTCAATCTACACCCTTATGTTATCTAGGGGTCTTCATCTCTCACCTAAGTACACTCACGCTTTGGAATTTGAGTGCTGTAGGAGCCAGAAGTACTCCTCAGAGGTTGGGGGTGTAACTAGAACAGCTTAGTGGCCATGGTTAGAGTGTCTTGATGCTGCTATTGTGAAGGATTGGAATACAGTGAAGAAAAGAACATTTCACTTCAGTGAAATGTAATGCTCTTTTTATTATACAGATGTCTCTTTCCTTAGAGCCAAACTGAGATCACCATAATGAGTTTGTGTGATCAGGTCCTACAGAGACACAATCTCTAGTTGCTGTTTAAGTTGGACTGTAACCCCTCAGTTCCAAGTCACTCTCATTAAAAAATTTTCCATTTTGAAGAAAATGAATGTCAAATATTCTTTTTTTCCTGTTTCTTTTAACTTTATTCCAGTTTTTTTAAAATTAAGAAAGGCACTCCTCCAACACTGTGGCAGCCACTAAATCAAAAAATGCAAAACATGACAAAGCTGAATCAAACTCTGTTTCTCCTACTTTTGCCATTTGACTACTGTATGGCTTTAAAATTCAACCAACTGTGGGTACTCAGAAATGGGGAGAGAAGGGGAAGAATGCCACTAGGTCTTGGTATATCCTTTGTGTGAAGAAACAAGAAAAGAAACATGCCAGCATTTGATGTTAATTAGTTGTCTGTGACTGCACTTACTATAATTATTACGTTACTTTTAAGGTATGAAGCTCTCTTTCCACTGGCACTGTTTGGTTTGATGTTTGTGTGGATAAATATGGAACAAGAAGCACTGCAGCACTATGGTCTTTCACTCAAACCAAAGGTAACAGCTCTTGATAGAGATACCAGGTTAATTAACAGCCTTATCTTTTTTTTTTTTTTTGAGGATGTAATAAATATTCTAAGTGGTTTTTAGAGAGGAACATTATTAGCTGTTTCATAAACTAGGAATATGACCTTGTAAGAAAGATTTGTAATTCATGTTATTGAAGATATTGCACATCAGAGCCATTTCTAGGAATGCAGGAAGACAGTTTGACTTAGTAAGACACACTGGTATGGTCTGTAGGCTACAGAGCTCTGTCTGTCAAGTGTAGTGATAACTCTGCATAAGGTACAGTAACTCTTCAGAGTAAGTACAATGTCACTGTCCTTTTTTTGGTCTGATTGCAGACTCACAAGTGAGAGGCTGAGAAGAAATTACTTGATTTCTGAAAAGACCTATAGGAAATATTAGAAATCTTCATTTGAGTTTGTCCTCTCTTTGTTTAAGGATGGCGATTTATTTCTGTTTATACTGACAAGGAACTGGAAAGTAACTTGGAACTAGCACCTTCTCAGATTTGCCTGGAGGAGAAGAGAGAATTTTGTAATCAACGCAACTTCTTCCACCTTAAAATTTAGTATATTATCAACAATTTGCAAAGGCCATGCTGCTCACACTGCAACTTAGCGCTTAGGTTAGGTCTAGGGTCGAACAAACCGGGGCTGTGGCACTGTTTTGGTCAGATGCCAAGTGCCGGTTACAGTGGTTTGGGTCCTTGGAGCCAGGTGGGTGTGCACCACAGCTCTCCCTGGCTTCTCCCAGAAGAGCCCACCTGGGTACAGATGCATGGCAGTGACCAGAGTCACTTGAAGAGAAGTGTTGGTACACATCTTTCCCTCCTTTTGCAGCTCATAATAATTAGGGAAAAGTCCTGGAGGTTAAAACCTGAGCCAAGGCAGTCATCAGAGTGAACCTGATACATACTGTGTTTTGTGGTACTCCTACAAGGAGGACAGTTTCGAAACTTAAGAGGGAGCAGGCTTTACCAATTCAAGGCTAAAAACCAGAAATAAAACCAGGAATCACTTACCATTTGTGCTACATTCACTTATGATAATTTGTGTGTGTTTTGTAGCATCTTAAGCGATAGGGATGGAATCTGAATATCAAAATTACAGTTAGTGTGATGCCATGATTGCAACTGAAGGTGTTTAGCATCTGTGGGATGTATTTTCTTTTCCACTCTAGAACCCACTCTATCTTTTGCATCTTGTTACAAGGCATCTGTGATGCTTGCTGTCTGGTGTTAGTCTGGTGTTCTCTTTGTTGTAAAATAAAATTCTGTTAAAGTAGTATTAAACAGTGATGAATACTTTATTAATCAAATGCAAATGAAAAGAACATAGCTAGGCTTAAATTTTGTTTTAAGTTGTCACTCCCTGTATGTCAACATTCACTTGAAACTTCTGGTTTCAAGTGAAAGGAACAGTAATGCCTACCCCTGCTTCCTGTTTTTGCATTAGAAAATATCATCTCTAGAATGCCTGTTAAAATATGCTGCAAAGTAAATCTTGTATTAGAGAATCCAGCTCAGTTCTCTGATGATGAGAGATTATTTTAAATTAAAATGTTATCACTGTTGAATGTCTATTACTTGATTTTTTTCTTTTCCCCAATGGAAAGGAGTTCATTGACCTCTTAAATTCCATGAAGATAATTACTCTTCAAGTCAAGTGATATTGTGCTGAGAACTGAGTAAAGGAGATGGAGAGTATTTTACTATTTTCACTCACAAAATAAGTAAAATGAGGATAATTGCAGTCTTTTATTTCTGAGGATCTTTATCCATATGCTCATGTGAGCAGTGGAAGTGTACGTGTGTAGGAGGAATATTTCTGATGAAAAAAGATTATTATTAAGGCTTAGAAGTTCATTTTTAGTGTAGATAACAGCGGAAGCTCCACTGTTCATTTGATCATCTCACTTGTACAGTCTTTCTGGCAGATTCATTAATTCATTAAAGTATAATGAAAACATGGGAAAGGTTTGCAGTCCTTATTATAGTACTCTAATAACAGATGATAGGGAAGTAGGTTTCTTTCTCATTCATTTCAGTAAAAATACGGTGGCTCTATCAAAGTCCATTAGTTGATATTTAGTATTGATTTCTTCTGCTGTCTTTTCAGCTTGCTGTTTTCAACTTCACCTATGCTATGGATATAACTCAGTTTCGACAGCTCCACCTGGATGATGTCCGGAGGTCCTTCTTCTTTGTATCCTTTTGCTGGTTGCTGCATTTCAGGGTGAAAAAAGGGTTTGTTTCAAAAGGATCAGCAATCAAAATTTGTAGCCTGGTACCCACTGGGAACAGAAGCTGGTAAAGATGATTTGACTCATATTGATCAAAAGGCAGTGGTCTTGTACGTTATGCTTTTTTACCAAGGAGTTAAAAATGCACTATTTTAGCATTTGCCTCCTTGCCCACTTATGACCATTGCAGTTGAGGTAAATTTTCTTCTAAGTTTGGTTTTGTTTTTTTACATTTTGGCAGGAGGGAACTTGCTCACCTTCACAAATCAGTTGAAATAGGTGATATTAAAGTTATTCTCATTTTTAGAGTATGGCAGTGTGTTAAGAAGCAAAGGTTAGGTAGCAAGCAGATGAAAGAAGAAGGAAAGTTCCTGCAGGCTCTTAGTGAAACATGTTCCCAGAATATGGCTGAGAATTATTTATATCACAAGTGATTTCTGCTGTTAGAAATTATATGGGCTTAGGAGGGAACAGCGGTTTGTTCACGAACGTAGCAGTTAGTTTGCATTCCTGCAACTGATACTGCAGCTGATTTTTTGTTTTAATACTCTACAGTGATAACATTGTCGTTTTTCTCTATAATTGTGGGACTGCAGTTAAGTGAGAGCTATTTGGCAGCAAGGATGATGGGTGGGCAAATGGGAGAGAAAGTGAGGCAGTATAGAATATAGGGGGACTTAGTGCAGGTGAGGTATTGTAGCCAGGGAGGAAGCTGTCTCAATACTGATTGCTAGAGAAACAGGCTTTGTAGTTTGTCAGATAACCAGATCTGAAAGGGTGGGTCACAGTCACAGAATCCATACTCCTGGAATTTGGAACTGTGTTGTTGGACATTGGGAACCTGCAGCAGAGAAAGTGTAACGGATACCAGTTTAAGAAGGCAGATTAGTGCTAAGAAAGAAGGCAAAACAATTTGCTAGGTGTTTGATGTTTGTGTTCGCTTTAGTATACCTAAAAGAGCTGAGACACCTTGCAATAAATGCATCAGTTTCATTTGCTATTTTAACAAAAAATATGGTAACTTTAGTAAAGCCACTGCTGTCTGTCAGATGCTAAATATTACCCACAAAAATCAAGCAATCCAACTGTACTTTTTAAAGCTCTAGCGTAGCACTTCTTTAACACTGGACTGTAGCTGTGCTGGTTTTGGCTGGAGTTAATTTTCTTCATAGTAGCTAGTGTGAAGCTATGTTTTGCATTTGTGATGACAACAGTGTTGATAATACAGTGCTTGCACAGAGTCAAGGCCTTTTCTGCTCCTCACACTGCCCCGCAAGTGAGCACCACTTTAATCTAAAACACTTGAATGTGTTTTGCCCAGCTCCTGAAAAAATAACTAATTTGCAGATCTCCTTTACCTGTTCAAAACATGTTGTGGCTTTTTTTAATTTAGATGCTGTTACATGTTTAGAAGCAGTGGTATTAGGGGAAAAACCTTTTCTGCTAGAGCAGTCATATTGCAATTATGACCCTGTGAACTGTGTGTCTTAACGTTATCCCAAAGGCTCCTATACCAAGCCCAGTAGCTGGCATCTGCTGAGAAACCAGCAGGTCTTTGAGGAAAAGATTCAGATTGCTCATGCTTAGCATTTGATTAGACCTATGTGTTACTGGTAAAACTTGTTTGTTTTATTGCAGCCCTGTTCTTCTTATAAATCTCAGCTGGCAGAACTGCGTTAGGCTGTTAGACTGCTGTGTTACTAAACTTGAAATTATGTGATACTCTTGGGAAGCATGATTTCTTCAGTTATGCTGACCTAATCCTTCCAAAATATTGCATGCAGAATCCCAACGATTCTACTGAACAGTGGGTAACAAATTGTTTATGGAGAGATTTAAATTATCCAGTGCAGAAGCTATAACAAGAGCAAAAGGACCAGAGGGAGCTCTGGCAACAGCAGCCCATCCTCACTGACTAACCCTCTGCCTTATGCAAAAAAAAACAGTTAAAAACCATTCTTCAGCTGAAGCCATGTGAGCTATAATGGGCTCCAATGAGCTCCAGAGCAAGAAAAATACCTTTCATGGGCTCATGCAGCAGCAAGTGTTGTATCTAGATGAAAAAGGTAGGGTTTATCAAAAAACTTCCAGCTGTACAGATACTGCCGGAGTCATCCTCCCTCAAGTAAGGACAAAAGTGGGAGTCCCATAATGCCATGGGTAGAGTCAGCATAATCTTTGGAGAAAAAATCTATAGGAAGGATAGCATAGGAACCTTTAGCCTTTTTTAGAAGCCAACTACCTCTTCCATGGTTAGTTCCTCAATAAAGCCATCTCTTTGGTGTGCAGAACACGTGCATAGGTCATTACTTTCTGCAAAAGCATGTGCTTGAATGCATAGCCGATGTGTTGGAATACATAGCTGGGTTTGTGGTCCAGGGATGTTCCTATCTTGCTAGGCAGGGACCCAAAAAGCCAGCTGCAGCTTCCTTACTGGGACCTCAAGACAGATGCTGAAACCTTACCCAGTCAGTCTGTGTCTTTTAAAATTGATATAGTCGTGTGTGAAATCTAGGGTAGAGCTAGAAAATACTTTGGGTTTCTTAATGTACTGTAAATCTGTACCAGTGGGTCAGCTTCTTGTGGTTTCATGATAGATTTTGAAAGTAAATTGGAATGGAGGAGAAATGCTGGTTTTATTTTATTGCAGCCATTTCTGTAGTGTATTTTCCTTAAATATATCTAGGTTTTCTTCATAGTGACAGCCTTTTTTGGCACTGGAAACATAGCTTCTATTAACAGGTAAATTTTATTCATTTATTTGAGACACAGAGTACAAAAAATTCTTCCTGCAGTTGACATACAAAATGTAAATTTAGTTATCAAAATCAGGGCTGCAGAATCAAAGCAGTAATCAGTGGAGTGATAATTTATTTGGTTTCTGCTCTCTGTAACATCTTCCCTAAGAGCCTGAGCTTGTTGGTTGTGAGGTTGTCTCAATTCCATTAGAAGCTATTGACAGGATGAACAGAGAGACCTTGGTTGCCCACCAACAGCATGGCACCTTGAAAAACACAACCAGAGAAAAAATTGTAGAGAAAGAAAAGTGAGGTTGGCAGTTTCTGCTCATGCAGTATTTTATCAAGAGAAGATAAAGTTGGAAGCCTTGTTTAAAAATGTATATACAACCCAGTGTGTTACAGGGTAATTAAAAGCTCTGTTTTTTTTCATGGAAAATGCCATTTCAAAGATATGTAATGTCTTTTTCATGTTTCTCTAGTTTTGATCCTGCTTCTGTCTATTGTTTCTTGACTGTATTCAGTCCCTTCACGATGGGAGGCTTGCTTTTACTGAAGGTTAGTAATCTTACCTTGGTGAAATTTTCTCAGAGAACTGTGGAATAAATAACGTATCACATACGTGGTTGTTACTTTGCAATTCACAAAAGCTTATTTATGTATTTGAGCTTCATTAGGCTTCTTAACCATGTGCAAAGCTTTCAGCCTTTGTAGTGTTTCTAGAGAGATCATTCTGTTTCCCAAAAGAGAAGCTAAAGTGCTTGTAAGTGTAATTTAACAGCACTAGGTCAGTTTATTGTATTAAAATGGAAATTTCAAATGTTGAAAATACTTAAATAATTTTAAAAATTATAAGCTTTTCCGGTAGTATAATATCTACAAAAATGTAGAGGAGATACATATATATAGATAGATAGATATGTAATTAGCTCTATCTATGTCACATTAAATAGAGGCTTTGAATGTTCTACTGATTAGGTTGTCATTTTACAATGGCTCTTATTTTAAAAAATTTTTAATAGTGTGTCAAAGATTGGATTGCACTTCTGGTTTGCAGGCAGGGTGTGGTAGCTCTTTTTTAGTATTTGAGTAGAGGATCTGCCAGAGGTGTAGAGGGGGACACTGAATTTAGGGGTTATTACTAAAATAAGCAGTATTTCCTACCTCTGCTTTTCTGCTGTGTCTGTCCCAGAGAAAGCAGACTTTAGTTACAGGTACATGGCATGTTGTCCTGCAGGACACAGATCAATAATACAAACCTTCTGGATGCAAGAAGTCAGGTTTATATATTGCCACCTTAAGGACTGTAAATCAACTTTGGAAAGGGCAAAAGGCAACATTCATGTTTTCTAACATGTTTGTTGTGTTCTTAATTTACTGAACCGTTTACATTTGCCTGACTTGGCTCTGGAGCGGCAGTGTGACCCCTTGTCTGACTGAATGCCTTCTGTATTCAGACTTTTTTGTGGTTGTGATGTGATTGTCCTATTATACTTGAAACTCTGCAGCCTCTCGTGTGAGATGCTGGATCTGAACAGTTCTGTCTTATAGCTTTGTTGAAGTCTCTATCACTAGTGCTAAAATGGATAAATAAAGTGAGGATATATTTTAATTATAGTCTTCCATATTACCTCATGGCTTATTTCACTGACGTTCAGCTATGACCATGGAAGGGAGTTTTTACTCATTTAGAGGAAGTGTTTCCTGCAATATTATTTTCTGCCCTGTCTAACCAATATGTTATTTTGTAACATACCCGTTCTGTGATAATTTCCAAAACAAGAAAATGTTTCCACAACCTGCCCAGGTTCTTTTGTAAATATGACTATAAACCAAAATATAGCTTGTGTTTTAAACAGGTTGCAATCCCGTTTGTTCTGGTATCATGTGCTTTCGAAGCTGTTCAAGTCACAACACAGCTGTCTTCTAAGAGGTACATTAAGTGCTATATTTCTACATTAGTGCGGGTTTCAAATCTATTTTGCAAGAATTCAGAATTTTCAGATCTCTATGTAAATTTTAAAAAACCCTATTAGATCGTATTGTTGCTTTTATTTGTTATTAGGGCTTGGGGTTTTGTTCAGTGATTTCTGCAAGCTCAGGAGTTTTTTCCTTAGTGATAAATGAGTATAAATCGAAGTGTTGGCCTTGTCTGAAACAATCAGATATTTAATATTCTTTGTTGGCAATACACAGAAGGAGCACTTTTTCCTCCATAATGTTAAAAAATGAGCAGAATTTAAAGTCTGATTTTTACTTTATACTGTGTCTCTGCCTATAGCATAATATTTTTTAAATAGCCCATTTGTAATACAACCAATTTATAGCTTTGTAGCACTGACCTCACCACAAACAGCATTAAAAAAAAAAAAAAAGCACTGGATATCCTTGCATTGCAGTTCAGTGCTTCCCAGATGTGTTCAGTATTACATATTTTTTGCAGTAGGAGCAGATGGCTGCCAGTCCTTTCCCCATCTTTAAGGACTTTTAGAGACAAAAGTATGGGTGCTTAGCCTCACAGAGTGCTGTATCCTTGGCTTGAAATATCCTCATGTTTTCCCTGTCTCAAGACTTTTATCTCCTTTGTTAGCCCTGCTCACCCCATTCAGCAGACCCAGTGCACATGACTGAATCCTCTGCTCATCGTGTGATATTATGGATGGTGCTGAGATGCAGGAGGTCCCCGTCAGCCATGTGATTTTATCACTGTGGGATGTTGTGTGGGGTTGACCACAAGTCCTGCTGTGTGATGCAGGAAGACTGCGGAGACTTTCTCCTGCACGTTGCTCAGCTGAGCATGAGGAAGCTGCCCTCTCTTGTTGTGATGCCCTCTGCTTTTCTGTTTGCTTTCATCCCGCCTGTCCCTGCCTGTTGTCTCCTTGTACAAGACCACCCGGTACCACAGAGAAATGGGGTAGCCCAAAATCTGACTCCCTGTTGGAGCAGCAGCACGGTGCTCACCACCCCTTTTACCTGCTCTGCCTTAGCTGTGTACGCACTGTGCCTGTGCTGTCCTTGGATCCCCAAGGAAGGGTGTTTGTCCTCCTCACTAAGGCTTATACAAGAGCAGGGCTGTGTTGAGGACCTGGGGTTGCTCAGATGACCAGCTAGCAATTTCCATTTCTAGGGCTCAAGCATCACAAAGGTCAGCATTTCCCAATTTGTGAATGCTTGCCTTGGCAGCACTGGTGATATTGCACACTTTATGGAATGCGCATCTGAGTGTGTGAGAGGGGAAATGATACTGCCTTCATAAACCAAGGGACACAAGTATTTCTGTGCCACTTCATGAGGCTGTGGCTGTAACTCTGTCTGGTGTTTGTGCCAGCTTCGTTTAGCTGTGCTCAGGTAACAAATGCAGTGATACTGCCACAGCAGCCGCCTGGGAACAAGGCAGAAACCGCAAGGCACGCCTGGGATCCCTGGAGAGGCGGTGCTCTGATTGTCAGCACATCCTGAAGACTGTGCTGCACTTCTTACTGCTTTTGCTGCCCCTGCTAGATAAATTAAGCCATCACTGGGAACAATCTTGTCTTTGCAGTGTGTAAACATGCCCTGAAATTAGTCTTGTCCTTCTGTTGTGAAAGGCTTCCTGCAGTTCAGAAGGGCAAAAAGTGGATTTTTGTGATTTGGACAAATTGCTCCTAAACACCCTGTTTATAGACTAAAGACCTTTTTGGGGTTGTTGGGGGTTTTTTTTTGTGGTTTTNGGCGGTGCTCTGATTGTCAGCACATCCTGAAGACTGTGCTGCACTTCTTACTGCTTTTGCTGCCCCTGCTAGATAAATTAAGCCATTTCTTCTGTGCGGACTATTCTGTCCCAATATGTTCTTGGAGCTTGCCTGTGAAAAAACAGCCCACTAGCTGAGTGCCTCCTAAGCACTGTAAGATTGCAACATCCTATCTGAGCCATAGGTTAGTAGAGAGAAGCCTTTCCGTGTGTCTGAGATACAGTTGGTTTGTTGCATCCTGATTTACTAATGAAGCACGACAGATGTAGGCAATATCAGAAAGTTCCTCATTTGGAGGCACTGGTATGGGTATCCCCCAAGTACATGCTTATGCAATGCTGCAGCAGGACATTTTCCAGAAAAAAACATTTGTAGTTTTACGATGGTAGTACTGATAAATTAGCTGTATTCTAGTTAAAGACTTCTTTGTTAATGGGTCAGCTGTTTGCAACATTACTTCAGTGTCATTAACTTAGAAACCAGTTTTAACCAGTTACAGTGATTGCTTTCATGTAATTTAGGATTTACATAGTTTGAGGGAAAGAAAATTAGGTTAATGGGGGGGAAAAATAGCTCTGCCTCCTCCCTTGTGGTTCCTTTTACTAGCCACAGCCTAATTTCCAGAAGTAACCTGCTACCTGATAGAGAGGCCCATGGGTTTGGGAGCATGCCACCAAAGTGCAAGGTGTTCCCAGAGCAGGTTATGGGCCTCCAGAGATTTTGAAGGGAGGGAAGCATCTCTTTCAGCAGCCTCTGACCCAGCAGAGTGGTTGTCAGGGTGGGACTGATTGGCTCAGGTATCTGCCACACAGCTTTGCTCACTCTTTTAAGTCGATTGTGAAGCTCCTAAATCAGCTTTATTTGGTCTAACCAGCACACAGCTCTCTGCATCAGGAATGGGCAGGTGCTGTTTGTAAGATTCTTTTGTTCTCCAAAAAATGACTCCTGTTAGGTTTTCTCCATGGCAAAACTGAAACTCTATTAATGTGAAATTATAACTGCCAGATGTCCTAGTCATGTATTTCAATTGTTTTCTGATAGATTGAAATGTACCTGAATGTTTGAAAGGCAAATGCAAGAAATCCTATCTTACTTTAATTTCTTTCTGTGGGTTTTAATAAGCTCTTTTAGTATCTGTGGCCATAAAGAAAGGTTGATGATCTGACTTTGTTGTGTTTTTCTTCTTTGCAGCCTTTTCCTCATTGTTCTTGTGATTTCAGACATTATGGCTTTGGTAAGTTGTTGTTGCACATTCTCTTCAAATAAGATCAAGAAGCAGAGAGTTTTGCTAATTCCATCAAGAGAGATCTGAATTTGTTTCAGACTTCAAAGTTTTTGTAACTAGGGCAGAGAATTGGATTGAAATCCTAGCATAACTTAGAGATAAAACTCTTCCAATCACTGCTCTTCAAATTTCATGTAATTAATGCTTCTGAAGAAGCAATGTTCTCATAATAATAAGAGACAAAAATGAAGTAATAAGTTAACATTTGGAGTTTCTCATGTGCTTTACAATCAAATTCCTTGGAAAAAATTAAACAAGAATGTCAGTTTTAGCTCTGCACAGGGTTTAGTTAATTGTTCAGGAATTCTGAACCCTTTACCCACCTCAGCTTCTCTTGAAGAAGAAAAGGAGAAATGCATTACCCACCACCTCCATTCGACTTGTCAGAATCCAGGAGATCAGCAACACCCGAAAAGACGCTTTGTGCCATTTGTAATAAGCTGTCAGCAAATGCTGTCTTCAGAAAGTCTGCATCCACAAACCAAGCTAGCTAAAACAACCCAAAGCTGAGCAATACCCCAACACACTTTTTGCATATTAAAAACATGTTTTTTGTTGCCCACTCCAACTGTCTTCAGCTCAGCAAGCAGTGCCACTGGGTATCACAAGGTAAATAGAAACCTTTTCAAACCAGCAGGTAGAGCTCGTGTTGTCTCTTTGTACATGCTGGTTTTGTTTTGTCCCTTAGAGTAAGCATTCCCTGACCTTATTTCCTAGTACAGTGTGATCTGTAAATATCACCTGATAGGAAAAACAGTAAGTAAAAACCAAATAATTGCTAATTTGTCTGTAGAGTGAGAAAAGGAGAAGGTATGGTTATGTCAGGTTTCAAATAAGTCTGTGTGACTAATCTGATTTTGGATAACTTCCACAGGAAAAGAAATAGTGTACTAATAAACCACATTCATAGCCTTTCACTAATAAAATCAGTATAACTAAACCAAAAGAAGACTACAGGTATTTACTGATGTGTAGCAAGCCCCAGTAATTCCAGGTCTTATATCTCAGGTATTCTATTTTGGTTTAAGTATTTTGAAACAATTAGCAGATATGCCCTTGGTGTACAAAAAAAAAAAAAATTACCAAAGAGGTTTGATATGTAGGAACTCTATCAAGAAAAGAGAAATTGGGAAGTCAATCAAGAAAATAGAAAGCAGCGGGACAAAAAAAGAGAACGTTTGTGGTCTTGAATCAATGGGCCCACCAGCTATTCAGGCCCAGGGGAATTCACTAATAGACAAGCACTATCTTCTCACAACATTATTCCCACTTTACAGTTGGGGAACTGCCAGAGATGCCCAAAGACGTTTGTGTTGAAATTCTATGAAAACTTCTAGGCACTATGCATTATTTGGCATCTTCTTATTTCAAACAATAAGGTGGTTTGGCTTTTGCTATTGAAAATGTTCTGGTATTACTCTGTTTCTTGCAAGCCAAACTAGACAGAACTTAGTCCATCTCTTGATGTTTTTGTTTGATACTGTGTTAAATCTATTTCTGGTTCCTAGACTATTCTTTACTGTGGTCCAAATGATCATTCCTGGAATGGTCTTTTGCTTATTCTATGTGATGAATTAGAAATTTGGAGTAAGCAGCCTGAAAAAATTGGGGTTTAATTTTCTGTTCTAAAATGTGCAGTTTTGATGTACTAATCAAAGTTGTTTTATTTCCTAGCATTTTTTCTTTTTGGTTAAAGATTATGGAAGCTGGCTGGATATTGGAACAAGGTACAGTACCTTTTTTGCCTCTGTTGCATTTTGAAACCTTCATAGGTTCATACTGTTGTTTATCTATTCATAATTCTTGGAATTTTTTCCAATTACTCTCCTTAATCAGATGCTTCAGGGATGTTCCACATACTTTGAACATGTGTGCACACATATACATACATATCCCAAGCTAAAACTTGTGTCTTAAAATCTGTGCCAGAGCAACACAGAGTAAGTAATAAATCCAGCATGGCAAGAAATACAGTTAGTAGGATTTGTTTGAACAGTAATTACACAAAAACTATTTTAATTAATGTTTTGCATTTTAATTAGTTGTAATCACTGTTAAAATAACAATTTATTAAAGTTATTAATTGTCTTGTATCTACTTAAGCCTCCATACACAGTTCACTGTGAATTAGTGAGCCTTGCGTAAGTATGTTGGTGGCTACCAAGGCCCGTGCACTTATCCTCCCCCTAGCTGGGAAGAGTTTAGCATTTAAACATAGAAATCACAGCTAAAATGAATTTGTTTTGCATTGTGACTCATATTAGCCTCAAATACAAGGAATACACATTTCAGATTTACCTTCCCTGAGCTGTGGAAATAGATAAAATGCTGTAATAAGCTTAGTAGGGAATGCGTTGTTGCTAATCCAGCCAATCTGGTCACTTGACACTGTTATTTAAACAGAAGCTGAATAGTGAGCCATTGTTAATATTCTGTTTAGTCTACATATACTCTGTACTTTTCTTTTGTGAGCCCCAACGTTCCCAGCACCACATGTGCCCACGTATTCTACCTGTTTTCTTTGGAGGTTCCAATTCCTGCTTCTCGTTACCTTTTGAAGGTTCCTAGTGGGCAGAGGTACACTTAGATCAAACAGTGAAAATGTTGCTTTAGCATCACGCTTCCTTGCTATGGTCAGTTTATGGTCAGTCAGATGGCTTCATCCTTTGGTTTGAATTCCTCTGCAGATTAATAAGGATATTAAAGACCTCAGAAAAATTCTGTTCTGTTGGGCAAGAAGCTTTTTAATTGGGAGTTAGCAGCAAAAGTGTAAATTGTTACAAGTGCCCAAAAACTTCCTCTCTGATACATGGTCTTCATAGCATAGAGCTTTACAACAGTAATGCATTGCTGGATCTATTTCAGCTGGAAGGTTGCCTTATTCTGAAGAGTTAAGGAGAGCTCATTATGCACCACTGTAATTCTGCCTCTCCGTGTGTGTGTTTTTATCACTGAAGAAAGCACTGAAAAAGGCCTTTTGAAAGAGTAATTTGTGATTAATTTTTAACATGGAAATGCATAATTTTCAGGCAGCCTCTGTTATTACTTCAGTTCTGAGTGCTTGACTCTACCACCTATGTTATTTTATTTCAGTCTCTTTATGTATCTTTTATATGTAGGTGTGTATATGCACATAAGAAAAATAATTAGGTTGTATAAGAAAAGAAATGAAGCCATAGGTGCAGAGCTAAGTGGTCCTTCTTTTATCTAGCATGAGCATTACTTTGGCACCAGAACTTTCTCCTCTGAGCAGATTTCTAATGTGTGATCCTCAAGCTTGGCAAAATTAGCAGGCAACAGCACAAGATTTTTTTTGTTTGTTCCTGAAAGGGAGGATGAGCTTCAAGGGGTTTTGGGCAATTCCCAAAACCAGTGGGAGTGAGATACTAACATAGCTTTTTCCTGTCCTCCTGTTGCAAGTGCAGTTACAGCTCTGTGGCATTCTCAATGCAGTGTTGTCTGTTGCTGCTTTGACAGCAAGGTCTGAAAATACCCTGTCTCAGTTGACATTTTCCATGTTGCCAAAACTTTCCTGAGAGGGCTGAGTCAGTTAAGGAAATTACGGTTCTTTTTTTTCCCCCCACCTGTTTGCATCTCAGCAAAACCTGCACAGGATTTCACAGAACAAAGAATAGGAGCACTCCTAGGGACAGCTGCTCTCATATTTTTCTTTTTTTCTTGTCGGACTGATAGGAAGTGCGTATGTGTGTGTCAGCAAAAATGTCGGGGTTTGTGTTACCTTACTGGTTACCACCTCAGTGAAATCAGAGGTGGAAAAACAGAATTGCCTGGTAGAGATTCATTCTTCTCAGAGTCCAGCAGTGTATGTGCCACATTTGTAAAGTTTTGATGTATGTTTCCTTACTCATCCTTTTTTGTGGTGATGGGCTTTCCATCAATTTTCTAATTACCACAGTTCAAAAGTTTTGTATGTTCTCTCTCTGCTAAGAATATGCAAGTTGAGTAGGAGACTCATTAGGCAATATTTGGTTTATCCAGTAGCCAAGTTTCACGTAGATGAGATGGCTTTAAACCCCTTGCGATAAAAAGACCTTCACTGCTTTTTCACCTTGAGGTTTTCTTTTATAATGGATCTTATTGTTTGGAAATAAGGTTTGTTTAATGAACTGACATTTTCTCTTTTTAAAAATTTCATCCCTGACTCCTGGCTTTTATATCCTATTTTACCTTGCTTTAACCACACGACATGGCATTTTACCATGCCTCACATTTGCCTTAACAATATGATGTCTTTATTCTCCTATTGGTGTTCACCATGCCACATAAGTATTGCCTTTGAATGGAAACAGATTTCTGCCTCTGCCACTCTTCCGGTTCATTAATGAAATGCTGAGCAACAACAGATCCAACATACAGTCCTGTATTACCACATCCAGCAAATTATCAGTGCACCACTGTTTTCCTCCTCTCAGTAAATTATCAATTACCATAAATATTTACTGCTTCTTGGAAAGTTTTCTATCCCCTTTTCTTAATGGTCATGCCAAAATCAATGTGAACTTGTCTTTCAGGGAGTGCTTTTCATTGTTTTGATACAATAATGGGATAATAATCTTGCAGTGAATGCGGAACTCAAAGCAGCAGCTTACACAGGCTTCTAAGGTCTGCTAACCTTGCCCTCTACCTTGAGGTACCCTGAATTGCATCATATGCCCCAGAAGAACACACCATTAAATTTCTTTAAAATAATAATGTAGTTTTCCTAGGGGTTTTGATGTATCAATGTGTAATACATGATCATGAGAAGTTTGTTCTGAGAGATCCTTTTATTTTTGAATAACAGCCAAATGGAATAGCTAGCTTTTCAGCTTCTTTGACACTAAAATAATTTCTCTGCAGCTTAAAAGGTGTGTTTATCTATCTCTATTTGTCGATTTCCAGAAAGAGAGAGAAATAGCCTTTAAAGCCTACTATATCTTTACAGTATATGCACTTTGTAAATAGTTGTGTAACCTGATAGTAAAGATAAACCTTAAAGGTTCTTTATATGGCTATTATATAGCTTTTTACAGACACATATTGTACTATTCCTTCTCTTTATAGTTGCTGGAAGATAAAGATATGATCTTAACTGTTCTTCTGCAGTTTCAAAGGTCAGGAGACATAGATAAAGCACAAACCTGTTTTTTTAGGTTTTAGGGATAACGGAATCGATTTCAGGGTTGGGGTGCTGGGGCTTCTAGCTGTGACTGTTAAAACAAAAGTTTTGTGATTTGTTTTTGGTGAAACTGAGGAGAGAGGGTGTGGCATCTTGGCTGGAAAAGCAGGAAACTTGAAATTCAGAATCTAAATCTGGGGTCTCAGTGTGTGCTTGGGAACAGTTCAAAGAGCATGTCATATAGAAATAATGTCTCCAGACTCTTCTGGAGCATGCTTGTCCAAGTGCTTGCAGAAGCTGTTTTTGTTTTACTTGTTTTGTTTCTAGTTTTTTTAATTGCTATGGTAACTTACTCCATCTTCTTGTCTTTCCAGATTATAATCAGGTCTGTCATCTTAGGAATTAGCCTGTCTTGGGAGAAAGCCAAGTTTTGGAGCAAGATTGATTCCCACCGCTTACCCCCTTCATTTTTTTAATGTCTTAGATTCTTCTTGTCTTTGATTCTTCTTGTCTTCTTTTTTTCTCACCAATATACACTGTCACAGACAAAGCCAGGAGGTGGTAGTACCTCCTATGTTCTTCTTGTGGTTCCTTGCCACTGAAACAGGTGTCTTGCTCCCTGATAAAAAATTTTCCTATCACCAGCTTTGCCTGTTGACACTGATCCATACCTGGGGCACTCACCTTTCCATTGGACAGTGCTGCCTTACTGTAGATCATCCATGCTGCCCTACACCTGCTACCTCTACCATCTCATCCTTTATAAACATTGCCCCACTGTGCCCCATTATGCTATTCTCTTGTACCTGTTTAATTGCTCTTCTTCCTCCACACAGATCTAATTAGCCTGGAGCCTAGAATCTCACTCCTTTTTCTCATTAGCTCAGGTTTGTTTCTCAAAACAGAAAGCTTGTTTTGAGAACTAGCTCCTTCACTGTAACTACAGATCCAGTCAAGGGTGCAGGTTCTGAATTGTATAGGGATCAGGATTTTGACACTGCTGTTGTGGCATATACCTGTAAGAGTCTTGTTTTCTTTGTTTAAATACAGCATTAGCCCAGCCTAAGAAGTAATTTACCAGGCAGAGCTGCCAGCAGACAGTGCAGTACCAGTTGCTGAGAGTCCCAGAGATGCTGGCTCTACGTAATTATATGACAAGTAGATTGAAATTGTTTTTAATTGTGCTCTATGGCATAATAGATATATCTGTCTTTAAATGTCTGGTATTTTATTAAAGGAGCATAACTATGCAGCCTTTTGTAGTAGGGCAAGGAAGAAGTGTTTGCAACACTCTCTTTACAAAAGTATGGAGGATCCAGTCCCTCAACTGACAGGTGGCTAAGCAGAGTTTGAAGAGACCTTCTTGCTTTGAGAAATCCCCTCCCTATGCCCTGCCAAACCACTGATCACATCTGAAAGAGCTCCTTTTAGGGGGTGCACAGGAATTCGGATACCTGTCTGGGGACCATGCATGGTCTGTGATGGTCTTGGGGTATCTATGGGAATAAAGGCAGGGTCTCCATTTGGCATGTGATTTTCAGATTTCTCATTCAAACTTTCTTTGAAAGTTACAAGGAAGGTGGTGCTGCTTACATGAAAAAATATAATTCTGGTGCCAGGTGAGACGGAAAGCTGAGGTGTTACCAGTAAGGCATGAGACACTGTGTCCAGCTATTTACCAGAGTGGCTGTTCCCTTAAAAGCCAGCAACCTTATCTACTGTGGTGAATGTACAGTCCCCAAGGGCACATTACGCCATGAAGGTAATTGCAGCAAGAGTTTGAATTTCATCTGTCAGTATGTCCTTTCCCATGGAGAACTGAAACCAAAGCTGTAACACACCCAGGTGGTCCTTCAGGGGCAGCTCTTGAGGGAGTTGTGTTATCTTTGTTGTAAATGTGCTGTGAACTACGAAGTCCAAAGTGCGCTGCCCAGGTTGACAATAGGCTTTGTGCCTAACTTCATGCTCTCCCTGTGTCTTCTTACACCTTTCCCACAGAAACAGGACAGGAGCTTGGCTCTCGAAGGCGTGCTGCTCTGCCGCTCATTACGCTTGTTGAGGTCTGAGCCCGTTTATGCTGGTGAATTTTTCTAATTGATTTCTTAAAACTATGTATTTTGAGCAAGGCATTTGTGAGATGTTTTAGCCAGACTCAACTGAAACAAAAATCTAACAGCATGCATCAAGTCTGTTTTCATGTTCTCCATACACTTTGGTCCTTTGGTTGCTGGCACCCTGGCTATGGAAGAACTTTTTTGGATTACTTCTATTCTCTCACACTGGTTGGTGGCCCAGCTTTGTTGAGAGCTGGTGCTTCTCCACTTCACAGGGCTAAATTGTGCTAGGCTAGCGCCAGAGTTGTCACAGTCTCAGGGTTGTGAGGATTGATAGTGACGGCATTATGAGCTTTACTGCTCTTCTGTGGCTAAACTCTCAAACTGAATGAGTCCTCTGGCAGAAATTCCAGGTCATTAAGCCAGCAAGCATTCCTTGCAATCCTTTTTTGTGACTAAACTCAGACTTCATCAAGTCTGAAGTTACTCTCTTTGTCCTAAAGAGCCATCTACTTTGAAATAATAGGTATGGGTGCATCAGGAAGTATGGGTACCTCTCATGTCAGAGTGCCAGTTTCTTCAGCAGTCCCAGGAAAAACCAAAGGCACACTGGATGCATAATGGACAGGGGTGCAGCAGTGTTTCATCTGCAGCTCTAACCTGAAATGTCACAGGCTTTGGAAGATTTATAGTTTCTGAATGACTAGTGGTTTACATTAACAGTACCTGATTCAGATCTTACAGAATCACAGAATGGTTGAGGTAGGAAGGGACCACCGGAGGTAACCTAGTGCAGCCTCCCTGGTCAAGCAGGATCCCCTGGAACACATTACTCAGGACTCTGTCCAGATGGCTTTTCTCCAGGGAAGGAGACTCCACAGCTTCTCTGGGCAGCCTGTTCCGTTGCTCAGTCACCCGCACAATAAAGTTCTTCCTCATGTTTAGGTGGAACTTCCTGCATTCCACTTTGTGCCCATTGCCTCTTGTTCTGTTGTCTGGCACCACCAAGAACAGCCTGACTCCATCCTCTTGACGCCTTCCCTTCAGATATTTACAGACATTGAAGAGGTCTCTTCTCACTTGTTTCTCCTCAAGACTGTACAGGCCCAGCTCCCTCAGCCGTTACTTGTAAGTGAGGTATTCCAGTCCCTTGATCATCTTTGTCACCCTCCGCTGGACCCACTTCAGGAACTCCATGTTTCTCCTATACTGAGCAGCCCAGAACTGCACACAGCTCTCCAGATGTGGCCTCACCAGGGCTGAGTAGAGGGGCAGGATCACCTCCCTCAACCTGCTGGCAATGCTGTTCCTAATGCACCTCAGGATACCTTTGGCCTTCTTGGCCACCAGGACACACTGCTGGCTCATGGACAGCTTGTTGTGCACCAGGACCCCTAGGTCCTTCTCTGCAGAGCTACTTTCCAGCAGGTCAGTGCCCAGCCTGTCCTGATGCTTGGGGTTATCCTTCCCCTGGTGCAGGACCCTGAATTTGCCTTTGTTGGATTTCAGACAGTTCTTCTCTGCCCATCTCCATCTCTCCAACATCTTGAGGTCCTTCTGAAGGGCTGCTCGGCCCTCTGGGGTATTGGCCACTCCTTCCACTCTGTGCCATGAGTGAAGTTGCTGAGGAGGCATCTGCATATGTGGATGTCAGGTTTGACTAAATTGTCTGTAACCCAGTTCTCCCACATGAAGGGAAAGTCTGCCTTCCTCCAGACCTTCTCCCTGATCTCCTGGGTCAGAGATTCCTGAGAGTTAGCTTTGGCAATGAAGACTGAAACAAAGAATGCGGTCAGTATCACAGCCTTTTCTGCAGCCTCTGTTGCAAGGGTCCCTGCTCCATTCAGTAGCAGGCCCACATTTTCCATAGTTTTCCTTTTGTTACTGGTATCTTTGAAGAAGCCCTTCTTGTTATTCTTGACATTGTTAGCCAGATTTAATTCCAAATGGGCCTTGAACCCATTGAGCACAGAGTACTGAATGTCCTAGATCAAATCTCAGTCTGACTCTACATAGCCTGTCTGTAACATCAATGAACAACAGGTAACAGAATTTGAGCAAGTGGAGAACAAGCTCACTGCTTGTTAGCCTTTTAATCATTAGAGGCTTAAGGACTTCCTAACCCAGAAGCTGCATTTTCATATTGTGTTTATTAGCCACTCTTGATCTCATGTCTTTAATCTCTTTGCATGTGCTACCACAGCAGAGAATTTTAGAAATGTTGAATGAAAAAGTAGTGGGGTTTTGGTTTTGTCTGTTTGTTTTTTTCTTAAAGCTACCTGTCACTAGAATAGTGTTTTCTCTAGAAAATTGCACTTCTCAGACGTAAATATCTGAGTTGTCTTTCTACCAAGGAACGTCTGCCTGATGGCAAGTTCTCTCTAGATTCTGTGTTATAGTTGACAGCAAATAGAAGTTTTGCAGTTGTTTTACTTGCATACACTGAATTATCCATTTGAATGAAAAATACACCTGGTACCTCTTACTCACTTGGTGTACACTCCATTGTGTTTTCTGCTGTCCCCCACCAATTTTATTTTGTCACAGACTTGGGTTTTTACATGACAGTGCTGCTATAATACTTGTCTTCTAAGAGTGGCTTATTTAAAATTACATCCTAGGTGAACAATTAGGCCTACTTAAAATGCAAAAAAAAAAATCAGAGGGTTGTTTATGTCAAGGTTTTTTTCTTTACTCTGCAAATTTGTATTTTTCTCTCACTTTTTTTATTTGTCTCTTCCTTTGCAGCATCAGCCACTATGTGCTGGTGATGTCACTGACCATATTTATGATGGTGATGAATGGACTGGCCCAGCTGTTAACTACACAGAGACTTGGACTTCTCAGAAGGACTAAGCACCATTCCACGTGATAAAGCATCTTCAGGCTTCCTCTGAACCAACCTCCAGCTCTGGAATGTAAATAAGAGTTAAATGGACTAGAGTGCCAAAATCCCATCCAGGGATCAGAGTGCTCTTCTGATACATATTAAATTCTGTCACGTGGCTGAAATTTGCATTTGAGGGTTGCCATTTAGACACCAATGGAAATATGGAATAAAAAAGCCTTTGTTTATTCATCAAGCATACATTTTTATTGAAAATTAAAAGAGCAACAAAATTATTTTTAAAATACATAGGCAACTGTCTTTTGGGTTGGGCTTTTTGGGCAGGTGGGGATTTTTTGTTGTTGTTGTTATAACTTGGCTGCCAGCTGTTTGTTCACATATACTCTCACTGGGAGCCTGCAAAGTTCTAGCTTCGTTTCATGTCTCGTGTAAGCACCTCCCAGGCTAAAGCATGAATGAAATCAGTCTGGGCAGATCACTGGTTGGTGTGTAACTGATGTGGCACACGCATTGGAATATCTCTGAAACGGGCTGTGCTTTCTGCAAGCCGTGTCAGCGTGCCTGTGAGAATGTGTTGAGGCAGGTTAAGGCTGGTGTGCTGTGAGGCTGTTCCTGTAAGACATCTTTCAGCTCATCCCGCTGCGAATTACTGCCGCTGACTGTGCTCTCCTGCTGCCTCCTGAGCTTGGGTGGGCTGAGCAGTATGACACTCCAGTAGCTGATCCAAATGAAAAGGAACCTGGTTAAATAGCAGTCATATTCCCTGGGCCAGCTCATTATAGGGTGGGCAGGAAGGTTAAGGCTGATTGTTTGCATAGCAGCCCAGAGTTAGATCAGCATAAAGAGGTCATGAAACTGCAGCTGGAGTTGCTGGTTTGCAGAGGATGATGCCAGGTGGAGGCTTTTTTCTCTTTTCCTTGTTTTCCTTTCCACTTGTGTTCTGCGTCTGATTACAAGCACCAGTGATGGCTGCACAATGAATCTAATGCAGATTCCCTGTATACTGATTACAAGTGAGAAGCAAGGAAAAGAAAAAATGTTGTTCATTCTGGCCCATTCTACAAGGGCATCACTAAAAATTGTGCTATGTAATATCTGTCTGTCACACTCCTAAGTTCCAGCCAGGCTTTTCTATCTGGGAGCTGATACATATGGTACATGATGCTGGCAGCCAAGACTGGACATACATCATGAGGGCTGCTCCAATGCTCTTTCCAGCCATCTGGCATTTGGCCATGGTCACGTGTCTGTTTAGCACTCTGAAAACTAGTCATCCCTCTGCAGGAAGTTTGGCTGGGAGAAACTGGTCACAAACCTCCATCTGCTTGTTGGGTTCTAGAAAGAAATAGCATCACAGGCCTGCAGTCATCCGTGCAGCTTCAGAGTGCCTTGTCAGAGTGTCTGAGTACTGTTAAGGGAGTAATTTTTTCCACTAGGTGGTGGTCCAGTGGTCCCACTGGGCATGTTGCCTCACAGCTGGCCTCAGTTGCAGAAGGTATTTTGCATTTATTACAGGCTGCACCTACAGACTGCACACCTAAAGGCAGGCATGTGCCTGGTGCTGGTGCTTGTACCCTACAGCCAAGGCAAGGAGCAACCACAAGCAGCAGGAAAGTTGCCACTACGGCAAAGTCTGTGTGTGGGCATGGGAATGTGCCACACTTGTTCCAGGATCCAGTGAGTGTCTGCTATGGAGAGCTATCCTCGCCTCAGCCTCACTCCACAATTACCCACAGCGTACTGTATCATCGTGGGTACTGTATCCTCAGCTTTCTGTGACCGAACTGATGTCTTGAGACCTCTGTCCACAGTGCTGTCCCTTCAGTACACAAAGCTGTAAGCCATTGAACATCCCAGTCTCCACTGCTGGAGTGACTGCTTTGCAGAACTTCTGTTTGTAGAACAAATTCACTCATGGGAGCAGGTGAACAGCTGGCATTGGTATGATGTGAGGAAATTGACTAAAAAATAGAAATGTGGGACTCACAGGGTTGCTACCCATAAGTCACACCTTCTGCAAGCTTCTCAAAACTTCTTGTTATCTATGACAAGACCAAGTGGATATCCTACCTATTAGGAGGTACATACTGCTGGCACTGCAGGATCCCTGGGACAATGCCCAGGAGCTCAAGCCTGATGCCTTTCCTTACCACAGGGGGCTGGTAATAAAACAGCATCTCAGCCCACTGCATCTGGTGCTGCTCGTCTGTGGTAGTTAGGAATAATCTACTCTGGTGTGCAGGCAAATGGAAATGAATGGGCAAAGTACAACCTGCATCAGTTACTCTTTCTGCTTGAGGTTTCCATAGCACCTTTTTCTACAAAGTGGGTTTTGTTTCTTACATCCTTCCTTGTAAGAGAAGAAAGGGGACAATGAGCACAGGGGAATATTTGCAACACGTGTGTTGTTTTTCCCCAGTGCTACTCTGCAGGCGTTTGTTCTTGTTTGCCATTTGCTCTGGCTGAGCCATGGTGGTAGCAACCTCAGCTGACCTTTCCCTTTCCCCCTATGGTTCCTTGCATCTCTGTGCCATTTGTGAATTCTGTTTCTGTTGGAGGCCACGGGAGTGCCGGAGAGCAGCCTTCATGGAGAGGTGGGATTGGCTGTGCTATTCTCGCGTCTCCCCAGGGGAGGCTCTTGCTGGAGTCTTGGCCTGCACTTCTGGGTTGACTCCAACACGGAGTGGTGTCAAAAATTCTCCCACTCAGCTGCTTTACACAGCCCCATGGGGTGTGTGACAAAGTCGACTCTTCCCTCCCACAGATGCGTGTTCTTCTCCAGAAACAAATGGCATCAGCAATAAAAAGTACCCTTAGCAGCTCAGGTAGGGAGTGAAATTTTATGCTTGGATAAAAGTGGTTTGGATAAAATTATGCTTGGATAAGCTTGGTTTAAGCTTTCTTTTGTTCTATTTGTGGGTCTTCAAGCATCATCATCCCTGTTCATGGGGTCCAGAGAGGATTCAGGCCACAGAAGGGGGGTTCTGAGCCAGCAGAGGCTTCCAGCCCATGTTTTCTGTGAAAGGCATGAAGGCAGAATTACCCCAAGCCCTTCTGCCTGTCTTCTTTTACCTGCAGCAGAGCTGCACACTCTGACTCCTGGAGCAGGTGAGGCTCCAGAGAGTGAAAACCTCAGGCAGGGAAAGGCAGGTAGATTAACATTGTTGTTTATGCCAAAGGCTGCACAACTTTTTTTTTTTTTTAAACTAAAAACCTTGCAAAGCTTCTATCTTCTTGATTTCAGAATCATGGATCCCTGAAGAGCTAACCATAAACCTAGAGTGCCCATCAGGTGGTGTTAATGCAAGAGAAACTGTACTGAAGAGCAGCTGATAAAAAGGTCTTGTAATCTTCAGTGCAAGGAATTGTTCTCTGCTTTTGTGTAATCAAGGCTGTACACAGCAGCCTTTTGATATCTGCCTGGGGAGTGAGCTGTTTCTTCAGAAATGATGAAGCTTAGATTGTATCAAGACCTCGTATGACTCAAACTAAATAACTTCTCCCTCACGGAGTAAATCAGATTTTACAAGCTTTGGCAATTTCAATGAATGACGGTGCCTGTTAGTTTTAAGTCTTTTACAGTCTTCACATTCTTGAATGAGAACAAAGATATGAATGAACATTCACAGTCTCACCCAAACCTTAAAGTGCAGTGTCTCGTGTGGAGAAGCCACAATGCAAATGCTTTTTCAGCTCCTACCACCCCAGCTAATCTGTAAGGATGTGATGCTCGCTACTTTTCCAGTTTTTCTGTGTGACTCCTGCAGTCCCTTTTCCCATGGCTTTGGAGTGGTGGGGTACTTCTCCCAGATGTCTTTGGCAAAAAGGATGAGAACATGGAAGGTGCCGTGCTTGCTTCTGCATCTGATAGATGTGGGGTTCTGTGAGCAGGAGCCAGCTGAAGAGAGTATTTTTGGAAGCAATAGTTGTGGTAGGGAAGAGGGAACTTCTCTGCCTTGCACCTGCTCTGGAGTGTGCTGTGTGTCACAGTGGTGGGACAGTTCCAGATGCCCCCTTCTCCATCATCACATGGCTTCATCCAGCCTGAAGATGAAAAACTTTCTTCTGCTGTGTGTTGTCTTTGGGAAGCTGCTTTGTGAGTTGCCGTGGTTGGGGAAGATCTGGGAACCTGTCTTGCGTAACTGCCCGGTGTGTGGTACAGCCCCAGATCAGTCCTGGTTATCCATCCATGAGACAGAACTTGTGGTGAACCAGAACTGACTGTCACAGCAGCTGACGGTCACCAAATTATTTGCAGTTCTCACTGGTCGCTCTTGGACTAGTCATGTTCATAAGGATGTGAAGTGTTGAATCCATTTAATCGGCTTACAGAGGCTCTGAATTCAGCTGCTTCCTGCAAGGGCTCCCTCCTCACCCCAGGGCAAGGCGCAGTATTTTAGCATTTGAGGACTGAAAAGAGGAAGGAGGAGGCTGAAAGCATGGCACTCTTCCTCTTCCCATGACCTTTGAAATCAAGTTTTTTGATATTTTCCTTATTTGTTTATTTATTGACTTATGCTTGGCATAACTTTCTAGCTTTGAAGGTGGATAATATAAAGCAGATGACAACACACCTTGTTTTGTTTGCATTTTATTTTCCACGTAAGTTGTAAGAGCAAATGCCTCTAGTGTTACATAAAGTGAAGTTGACTTAAAGGTTTGCCTTTTACTCAGGTCACTACTGCTGACAAACCTGTTAATAACAGCTGGATATCATCCAGTGCTTTTTCTGAGACAGGGAGAGAAAGCACCAGACCAAGTTCCCCCCAGCCATCTGTGACTGCAGTGGGACAAGACCAGGGATGGAGCCCACCTTTTGCTCTGAATTTCCTGGCATCTGCCCCCTCCTTCTCAGGGTGTCACCTCTGCTGCAAGGAGGTCCTTCCTGGCCTGAATTGTCCTGTGACCCAGTGTACAGCCACCAAGTCCTGCGCACCCGATCCTGGGGCCCGTGGTTGAGCAAGGGACAGGGTAGTGCAGTCAGGCCTGGGGAATTTAAATCACTGCAAAAGCAGTCACACCCAGGTCCAACGTTTTTGCCTCTAAGCGAGAAGAGAGGAGAAATATGAGAAAGCCATGTGTCACTGCAATGGCTCTTCACTGTTCCCACTGCCTCATCTTCCTTCTCGAGGGGTTTGCAGCATTGCTCCAGCAGTACCTGCCTACGCCCGACCTCAAGCTTCAGCAACCCCAAGCTGATCCAAAGGGCACGTGTCCAGTAACAAACGTTGCAAAATTGAACCACTGGCATTTATGGCTGAGGAAATCTCTGACCAAGACCTAGACTCCTCTAATTAAACTTAGCTTATTGCTCTTGCAGGAATGCTGAAGGACAAGGCATTCTCAGTGCAGTTCTCATATTGACTTTCTGTGGAGTAACCTTTATATATCTCAGTAGATGTGGCCTTTTAGTGATGGACATCATTATTCTGCCTTCTTGGCATGTGAGGCAGTGCAAGACAAAAACTTCAGAGTAATTTCAGCAGAGGCTGGAATTTAGTGGTGTGAGTCCTGGTGAGCACACAAGCAGAGACAGACACTGAAAATGCTGGGATTTTATTTTTGTATCAATTTCCATATTAAGTTAAGAGACACTAGAACTTACTGCACTGCTATCCAGAACTATATTTAGCTGCTCAGATGTTTGCGTCTCCATCTCACTAGATCTCCAGAAGTGAGTGGATATTTTCCATCAAGGGCTTGTTATATCTGACCTACTGTGAAAGGAAAACACCTGTTTCACTACTATACATTTTTTCATACAAATGGTATCTTTCTGTGTCTTTTCTAACCAACATTAATACATTATATTTCCTTTAAACTGCTGCAAACTTACTTGCTTTAATGTAACTTGGTAATTAACTGGTAGTTACAGCCAAAACAAGAAATGAATATGCATGTCATTTTTAAAGAATTACGTAGTGCAGGAAAACCTCCTAGTATTTGGGATGATGGCCAAATCTTCATCCAGGACCTGCACTGAACACAAGCCTTCTGAAATTCGTCTGAGGCTCCTCATTTCTGGGGCTTTATTTCCCTGCCAATCCCAAAACAGCCATGAAGTGAACCCTGCCTAAGACTTCTTCTTCCCAAGCATGAGGATCCCTCCTACCCTTGCTCCTCCAGTGATCTGTGTTCTGGGTGGACCAGGACCTGACCTGCCAGCCCAGCTCTGCAGCAGAAGCTTAGGAGCATTTTGCAGTCAGTGCCCAACCCCAGGACAGTTCAGGGGACAAATTTTGTCCTGTTCAGTGGGTCATGATGGCAGCTGGTCTGTCATGGGAGAGCCTGTTTGCTTCGTTTGCTGCTCTTTTGTTTGTTTGTTTAGGAGGTGGGGTTTGTTTTTTTTTTTCCATTTATACTTAAAGCTTGAGGTTTAGTTTTTTTCAAGTAATGATTGTGAGACCAGCTGGCGGCATTAATTCGTTTTAATATGACTCAATCTGAGCAGTGTTCAAGCTTCCTCTTAGAAAAAGTAGCTGACTGCGGGTTTTTTTTTCAGGCAGTTTGCTTGACAGAGAATAAATTTTTACAAAAAGTTGCTCTACAGAGCAAGGGAACAGAGTCTGTCATTTTCCCTTCCTGCTGCTCATTTCTTGCAAAAGTACCTGACATCTGGGGAAAAGCAGCCTTTTCATTAGTGGGTGCATGGAAGGCCCACGGGCAGGAGCACAGAATAACTGGCTCTGCAATTTATAGAACTGCAACTAATTGTGTTTTAAGGCTCTATTTCAGTGAGGCACCATTGCTGCCTATCATTCCAATAAATGTATTGGAACTGAATGGCAGTAACTCTATTTTCTCTCCTCGTGGCAATTTTAATTCTTTGTGAAAAATCACGGCAGCTGTGAGCTTTCTGAATACCAAGCAACAGAGCACAGGTAAGTGGAGGTGACATTCCCCTGTAGTTCACAGCAATTAACCTCAGGAGGGAAAGAGGAATTAAAATGGTCACTGGTGTTTGGGAGAACTACCTTGTGGTGCATTGCAAATACCCTTGTAGGCAGTGATTTAACTTAATCTATGCCAAAGTTATGCAAATATGCTTGTGATACGTTTGACAGCTTGATCCCTTCCTCACTCTCGGAGTGGAGGAGGAAGATGGATCAGGGTACATGCTTCTAGAGGCAAAATGTGTGATACTTGTCAAGTTAGAGCTAACTGGCATTATTTATTTGCTTACTTTGCAAGTCTGTGAATGCGCGTCACCATTAAGAAGACGAACACACGGTAATGATTCTGTTTAATTAAGGGAGAAGTAACTTTCTTGCCAGTTCTAAGTGTCGCTTGATCTATCTGAGGTGTCACAGGACTGGAGAACTTCTGCAAAGGGCTGAGGAAGCATTATTTGTGCTCAGTGCGTGGAGCTTTATGAAAGCAATTTACATATTTGCACACTGAAGCATAACTACCAGAACATAAGCAGGGTGATAAATGATTAACTATAAAAGATTGGCAGCTTGGGCAAAAATCCAGCAGAGCACTTAAGCATGTACTTAACTTCAAACAACCTGGCCCTGCTTACAGTGTCAGGGCCTCTCTTAAGTTCGGGATTCTGCTCCTGCCCTTTAGTTAAATGTGTGCTTAAGTGACTGGGAAGACCAGAGTCTGGCTAAGCGAGCTTATAAACAGGAAAAGCTTTCTCATAGAATGCTTTTAAATTGGGATGGCAGCTGTAAGCAGGACTGTAAACAGATCAGAGCTCATCACAGATGGAGCATCCCCAGCTCTATTGATGAAGTGGGAATTGTCAGTTGCCTAGCATTTCTCAGACAAAGGGCAAAACCAGAGGTATTCTAGCAAAAGACTAGTCTAGTCTGCCCATTTCAGCACAATGTTTCATTTTGTGCATTTTCTTCTGGTTTGTTTTTAATTTTTGGGAACAAAAACATGCTAAATATTTTATTGCTGTTCTGTGAAAATCACGCTCTGCTTTGGCCAAATGTTGCTTTCACTAAATGGTTTAATTGAAAATGGGATTTGGCCAAAAAAAAACCAAACCAAAAAAACCAAGAAACAAAACCCTTCCAACAGTGTTTTCATTTTCCAGTAATTTGAAATTCTTCTCCAGCATTCATCTTGTACCCACCAAGAATCCTACTAGTAACATTGCTTCATCACAAGCCACTTTCTTGCCATGTATTTGGAAGTTCCTGAAGCTGGAGGTTGAAGAAGCTGCTCTGAAGCACAGTTGAAGCAAAAGTTGAAGGCCCAAATGAGGGTCATTCTGATGGAGTTGGTTTTGGTCTCCATGTCACACTTCAGGAATGTTTCCATGTGCTTGGGTGAAGTTTACCAAACTAGAACTACAAATGAAGTCCACCGCATTCTCCTTTTATCCCTTCTAAAGGGGAATATTTGGGCTTATATCCGCTGTCAGAGTGACTTGCTCCTTGAGTTACCCCTCTCATCTCCAGCAGATACCTGGGAGCAATGGCTACTGTACATTCACCAAGCATTCACTCAATCCTTCTGGGCTTTTACATCACCACAAAGCAGTACATGCTGCTGTTGCATGTTCTTTCCATTTTGGGAAGTTTTTTGGCTCCATAATGTATTTTTTTTTTAATTTATTTTATCTCTGCTGATATAATCTCTCTTAAAACATGTCTGAAGTTCTTGGTGGTTGGGTGAAGCTTAATTAAAGCGTGTCAGTGTGATGATATCTTTCATTCAGGAGACATGAAGGAAGATGATAATCTCCTTTTCTGGAATAAATGTGAATGGGTTCAGTGCCCAAAACATAGGCTCTGAATAATTAACAAGAAGCAGAAAAAGGAAGGTGAAAACATTTTTCTAAAGCTCAAATTAAGATATAAGCAATAAGATACTGTTACCAGAGTGTATTCCTGGCCTGAGTAGCCAGGAAACAAGCAGGAAAAATAGGATCTATAAAGTCCTGGAGACAGAAAAATTGGAAATAAAATTTGGAGAGAATGGCTGAAAATTCTCATAAGCATGAGTGCAGGCTAGAAAATGATAAAGAAATTCTCTCTGATTTGATTCAGATTGTCTTCAATGCTTTTGTACTTCTTTTTTTCTTTTCAAAATCAACAGGTTTGCATAAAATTACCTGAATCCCTCAGCAATTTCTCCTCCTAATGGAAATAACTTGAAAGACACTGAACAATGATCAAACAGCATGAGACACACCTACAATGAAAGCACTCATATTTTTGTCGTCAGCGGGTGGGGGGAGGCTGGAGCTTTCTCCATATCTGTTTAAAGCATCAAAATGGATTTTATGCTTCTATAAGGCATGGACACTGGATATAAGCCAACAACCATCAAAATCCGCAGGAATTTCTTAAAGCTCGTGGAAGCCAGTGGATTGAAAGGTCAGTTGTAGATAGATCAACAGTCAAAGTGCTCTCTCAGGAGCATAAGTTAAAGGCTGGTTATTACAAAATTGAAGCGCTTACATTTTTTGTAAGTCTACTATCATTCCTTTTTTACAGCCAGGTTTAATATGTTGGATCTATATGGAAGTTGTGGCTTTCCAGAATGTTATTGCAGGTGCCACATTGCTGCAGCTTGTCCAGGTAACGGTTCAGGTGATCACGAGCTGATTGTCTTCTCATATGCAACCCACCCCATTCCCTCCGGCCAAATTCTCCAGCTCCCTTGGTCTCGGATTTGAAATTCCAATCTTTACTCAAAAGTCTTTGTGTATTGGTCAACCCATGAGCGTGGGCAGGAGCAACACCTGGTCAGAACTGAAGGGGGAACAAACCACTAACATTAATTTTCATGACCAATCCTGATTCCTTGGGAAGAAGGTATATCAAGGTGGATTTTGTCACTGGCAAATTAACTTGAGAATTGGTGAGGGATGTGGAAGAGGAGCTGACAAGTCTTCCATTACCATTATTGAATGGTTTGTCTTTGCTTCTATTACTAAAGGAAACTCTATATCTATCTATCTAGTTTGGGTATTTTTTGTCCTTTTCCTCTGGACTCAGACAATTAAGAAATCAGTAAATCATATAAATTCATACCAGGAGAGGCAAGTGTATTGTTTTCTGGTTTAAACCAGTTCTTTTGTGTTTTGTCTTGCCTGCAAAACCCTTTCCGTTTCTCAAATGCAGGATAAGTAGGCAGTATAGAAGTCAGAAAATATGCAATGATGAATGTTTATCTGCAGTTTTCCACTCCACATGCTGAAAATAAGAAAAGGAGGAAAAAATAGACATATTAATGATGTCTTATCATTATCATATTCTCTTAAGCTAGCATGGGAGGAGGATGCATAATTACCTGGATAGAGACTAAGTATATTGACTTCAGCTATTCCGCAGCTGGAGCTGTTTTTCAGCGTGTGAGCACAAAAAGCTTTAAGGAATAATGCATAAAAATGCTATTATCCTTGGAAAAAGCAGTATGCGGCTGTCTTGGCCATTATGTAGGTGAAAACACAATGGGAACCAAGACTGCTGAGTACATTTGCATAAGATTAGTTAAATCATCTAAGCAGAATGTCCCCCCAGCCTGTTTCACCCCATGCTCAGATGCTGGGGAGCTTGAAAGCAAAAGTAGCAAAGAAGATGCAACACTGCATGAGCACCTCCATTATTTCTTTCTGATTAAAGAGGAGGCACAAAAAGGTGGGGAGAGACTGGCTAGTTATGGGAAATGCCAGTGGGGAAGTTGGGCAGCTCTGGGTTCTGTCACAGTGTGCAACCTTGGGTAACTTGATAAAGTTCCTGGGATCACTTTTTTGAGCTTGATTTAATTTTTAACAAAACATCATGACACCAAAATTCCCACTTCAATCCACAGCATTCAGTGGAAGGGTCGGTTCTTCCCCTGTGAAACGGGAATTGTTTGAGAGGATGACCCACTCACACTTTACCCCTTCTCTGAAAGGTTAATAGCCTACCTGGACATGAGGGGCAATTTCCTTTGTACTTGCAGCAGGAATCTGATCTCAGTTGGGGTTTCTGGGAGTCTCAGTGATGCAAATAATACCCACCTCTGGAATCAACTTGAGTGCCATTTGCCAAGTTGCGACCGCCTGGTGCCGATAAGGTACAACGGTACTTGCTGGAGCCAAGACAGACCCTGGCCTTTCTGGCAGAGCACCACTGATGGATGAGGCCCTGCCTCTGGGCTGCATTTGTGTGGCTCCAAGCCCTTGCAGGCAATTCAGAGAATATGTCCCCAGGATGTTGTGCTTTGGAAAACAGGCATAGGGATTGGAGCATGTTAGCTCAGCTGCGGTTTTACTGGCAATATGGGACATGAAATAATACAAAGTTTTCATTTGGCCCTAGAAATGACTAAATAGAAGTATTTTACCACTTAGGGAGTGTTACATTCTTGTCGTGTCTCAGCATTTTCAGATACAACAGATGAAACAAATTAAACTATGCAAGCACTAAAAGAATGCATTGTTAGTAGCCCCATCTTTAACTTGCCTGCAAATAAATAAACACAAATAACTAGAGAACTTATCTCAAAGATACCATAGGTTGGGTGGGATTTTTGCCTTGTGCTGGTCCATGTAACTTAAACACATGTGTGTGCATCTGTAGGTGACCCATAAGCTCTTCCTGCTGCATGTGTTGCCTGGTGGGTGTCGCAGTGTAGGAGAAACCACGTGACTGCACATCCCTTATTTGCATTCCAGTTGTATACAGCTTTGGCAATTTGTTTACACAACTGAATGTATGCAATTATCAATAACAGAGTCCACAGTAAGTCCCAATTAATGTTGCCTCAGGGATCTTCCTTTATGTTTGTACTGGTTTCTGTAGATTTAAACACTCAACATTAATGATGCATTAATGTTGCTTTCTGTTGTGTTTTTGGGGTTTGTTTTCAGGTTTTTTTATTCATTGCTGTGTTTGCAGTATAAAATCCACCATTTATTTTGTTCTCTTTGCTCAGCAGGGACACTTTTTCCACTGACTCTTTATGAGACTTCTTCATGAGTACGAAAGCCATTTATCTTTATTAGTTGTATATTTTGCTCGTCACCTCTCTTGCTTTTATGAATTAAATATTTATTGATTTTTTTCACAAAGAGGAATGCCCCACTGCTCATTAAGAACAATTACCACCAGCTATGCAGAGAAAACTGTAAGCAAAGCAAACCTTCATTACTTCTGCATGTACTTCCATGTCAGAAGTGACAGGAACTGAATCTGTCTTTTAAGAGAGATCCTTGTAGGGCTGGGTATTTTCTTTGAAGAAATCTGTATAATGGGCTGTGAAAGAAGAGACTGCATCTGTTTGGTTTGTTTCTTTTTTTTTTTTTTCTTTTTGATACACAAGTAAAAATGAAGGAATTTTTTCTTCCCCACTTTTTGCTTGTAATCTCATCGAACTGATGGGTATTCATTCTGGTATCAGATGAAAGCTTTTCTATTGTAACTGAAAGTGATTAACTTACTCTCGGTTTTTAATTAATTAAGACTCCAAGCATCAGTATGGTCAGCTACCAGATACTGCTGCATGAAGCCTACAGCTCTGACTGGAACTTGCTGCAGGAAGGAAGGTGTGCAACCTGGTGCTGGAAATGGTGTGTTCGTGTAGCACACAGGACAAATCCCCACCACCTCTGAAAATACAGAGATTGTTTTCAACCTAGATAATGTGCCTTCAAACTGCAGCCAAGGTTTGATGCTGAGTCTCTATCTAAAGTGTGGAAACCCCCTGTCAAGGAAAGCAGTCATGGAAAATTACTCTCAATATTGTTTCCTCTCCCCAGCAATATCCTGTATTGTTGGAAGTTACGTCCCATGAGCAGAACCCCTGGTGGACCCTGGGAAGGCTGTGCCTGTGCCCCCTTCCCCTGGCTGCCTGGCCATGTTCCTCAAGTGTTCAGGTAGGGGCCAGCCAGACAAATGGCATTGCTGACCCACTTGCCAGTTGTGCCCAGTCTTGGCCATGTGCTTTTCCCTGGGATCTCTTATTCTCCCACACTGCTATGTCTCATCAGTCATGTATAAGTTCAATTATTTTTGAGACTTAGACCTCTGAGACTCCTTTGAATTCAGCTGAAACTGGCTGAGAGAGAGAAGCAGAGAGGGATGAAGACTTCTCTGCTGAGGACACAGGCTACTAACTCTGGTCTCCCAATGACCATCCTCCCCCCTCCCTTATCGAAGCCCTTGGCAATTGGAAATTTAAAGACAACTTGTGCTCTCTGGCAGAAATCACCTAGGTGGATCACACTTTTTTCAGCAAATGCAGTTTCTGCCTTTGCACTTTGTGATCCAAATGGGCCAAAACTAACCCTGTCCCACTGTTCATTACTGACTCCTTGAAGTTGGAAGGGTGCTATGAAGACTTGAGCTTTGGCGCTTTTTTCTCAGGCTTGATGGAGTTTAGGAAAGAAAGGGAGCTTCCGTGCCCTGTGGGGTTGGTGGGTGCAAGTCTCCTGTGCTGGGCTGGGTCTGTGGCTGGAGCTCAGACCTTCATCAGGGAGCTGTTATGCACTGGCCCCTCCTGAGTGCACATGCAGCTCTAGTGGCTTTTGTTCAGCTTCCTTGTTTCAGCTGAGCTGACACCACTGGGATCACAATAAGGACAGACAAGGAAATGTGGGAAAAGGCCCTTTTGCCCAGCATCCCTCACTGAGGGATACATTGGGTTTAACACTAGTGGAGCCAGCTCAAATGGCTTCACGCTGGATGCATTTTTCAGTGGACTCCTTTTTTTCTTTTTTTTTTTCTTTTGCCAGTGCTTGGAGGTTTGCTTTTCTTTTTGAAGGAATAGAAACATAGACAGGAAAAAGCCTTTCCTCAGCAGCACTGTTGACACAGCCACAATTTTCATTATCTGCACTTTTCTTTTGCAGCAGCAATAATGTCACCTCCCTCGTCTCCTCAGGGCTCTCCTGACACATCAGTCAAATGCCCACAGCAAGATTGCCACGAAATGGCTTTTGACAGGAAGGGCAGCTCGTGCCCCGAAGCTGCGACGGCTCTTGTGGCGACTGGCTGAGGACAGCGCAGGGGCGAGCGCTGAGGCGGCATCAGACAGCAGGCCTTGCGCCGCGCTCCTCAAAACACTCCTTAATCTGCTTTTCTTGTGGGACTTCTCCCCTTTCACTCCTGATGGATTCATTTTTCCCTGGGGCTGCAGCCCCGTGTTTGCTGTTCTGAAACACCTCTGTAGCGATCAGCTGAAAGGCAGCAGAACTGAAGGAGATTTTTTTGGCTGAGGAGGTTTGGGTTAATGTTTTCTTTCCAGGCACAGGCCACACAGGCCATCCAAAGCTAGGCTCTGATTAGTCATCCTCCTACAATTTAAGCTCTACTGATAGTGCGTCTTCATTTTATTGTTTCTACAGTAAATCCTGTCTTTGCAAGATGCTTTCCTCTAGCTAAGGGTATGTTGGCCTCCGTGGAAGTGACCATGCCACTGGAATAGATATTCCTAAGGGCCAGGAACCACAGTGCCAGGAGGTGCAACTGGAAGCATTGCTGCCCTTTGATGTTAACAACCCTGGCTTGTATGATAAGGTGAGCAATCCTCACTGAAATACGCATGTCCCATCTCTCTGTCCTCCCCCACTGGCGTTTCTAGGGTGAGGTGCTGCAGTAGGAAGACCCCATCCCTTGACCACCAAGGTGCTGGGATGCTCTCAGGGATGCAGAGGGAGGAGGTTAGCTCCATATCCTTTGCGGCTACACTTTACCCCCCTGGGCAAAAACAGTGTTCCAGGGACACTTTGGTCTCAGTAGGCCTGGGGAGAGCCTAGGGCTCTGCAGCAGCCTCGCTGCTGCCTGCTGGAAATGGCCCGGCTCTGCCTGACAGTGAGTGATACATTCTCCAGTGGCATCAATCCAGGTGCAGCTTCTCCCATGTCAGGTTGTGATGAAAGATACTCTCCTTTGCCACCTCCTTCTCCTCCTCCCCAGGACTGACTCTTTGAAAACCGTGTCTGGCTTTCAAAAGCTGGCTGTTAAAACGCTGGCTGCTGAAAGAGATAACAGCGTGCCTGTCCATGAAAGACAACCATCCTGGGTGAGCTCATGAGAAAATCTGATCTAACCTGCCTGTCTGAGCAGTATTTATAAACACTGCTACCCAAGGATTAGGCAGCCCAGCTGCACTGATATAGTCAGTAAAAGCAGCTGTTTATATTTCAAACTTTCTGATGCAGCAGGGTTTTATAAAAAAGTCACGAGGCCACACTTTTTTTTTTAAACCTTTTTTTTCTTTTTTTGGGCAAAGCCTCGAGAGGAACAAGCAGTACTTCAAAACGCTGCTGCCTCCATTTATTTATACATTTCGGGATCTTGCTGTCATGTCCCCACTCCCCATTCCAAGCCCCAGCAAATAAGTTTTATTTTTGATGCTGCAAAGGAAACCAGGATGCATTCAACAGACCATAGCCTTGCAGGATGCAAATTCCTACAGTTACACCTACGGTGGGCATGTGGAGCTGATTTTCACCAGTGTATGTGCTTTAACTGGTGGCCGCTGCCAGTGCCCTGCTGACTGTAGCACTGGGGTTTTCACTCAGGTCTGGCCAAAACACAGCTGGGTCACCCCTCTCGCATTGGGAGCCACTCAGACAGCCGCCCCCGGGCTATGGGTTTCAGCTGACTTGTTTAGACAGAGGGGATGGAGAATGATGGGAAGCAGCTGGGGGATGAGGGTTTTCCTGCTGAGCCCAAGAGATAGGATTGCTGGGGTCTTCCTGCTTAATCTCTTCCTGATGGTTCCAGTGATCCTCCTCCTGCCTTGGGCTCCTTCAGGAAGTCCTGAGCGCCTTCTATACGGGGGGTTGGTATGTGGCTTTTATCTCGAGGCAGAGAGGCTTCCAGCACTGCTCATGGCTCTGTGCTGGATACCCTTTGTGCCCGGGGTCCTTCCCACCTCCTTCTGAACACCAGAGGGGCTCCCATACCCAGCTGCTCTTGAAGGAGCTTGCCTCCTCTCTGCAGAGGTTTGTGGTACCCTGGGAATGTTTTTTTTTCCCCCAGACGTTTGTTGTTAAGGCATACTAACCTTCTGATTCCACCCCAGAAGGATTGGAAACCCTGTGTTTTTTGTTACTCGACAGTCAGCATTTTCACTAGATGAGACTGTAAGATAAAGGATATTTACTTAGGCCTGAGGGTGTGTGATACTAGAATAAAGTTAATAAAATAAAAGAATTATTAATTCTGTACTTAGCTTTATGTATTTTTTTTTTTTTTGGCTATTCCCTCAACCAGCTAGCTTTTTGGGGTAGTTCATTGTCTGCTGCTACTGGGGCTGGGATATTCTGTTACCCTTCCTCTAATTTTAAAGGTGACTTCTAGAGAAACTATTCTGGTCGCGGTGTCCCTTCATAGAAAATCTTTCTCTTCCTTCTGTCTGCTTGTCTCTTGGTACCTGAGACTTACCCCTGGGACCTGGCTCTGTAAGGACTTGTATCGCTTCTGTGTTCCCCCACCCCCGCTTCAGGTTACTGAATTTACATTTCTATTGTACAAGGAATTACCTCATTCCTGGCTCCAGGCTGTATGCCTTTGCTTAGGAAAACACTTGTGCTGTGACTCTAACATTTCTCATGCTATATCATTTATAACAGTGCAAAAGCCTTTGAGGATTTATAACTGATAGCTCGCCGCAAGTTTGCATAGAGCCTAAATGTATAAACATGACCAAAGGGTGATCTGAGGACGTGGTTCCCATCACGGTGGATGCTTGGCTCCCAGTTTATTACGTTTTTGGGACTCCCAGCCCAATGAGCTGCAGAAGAGATGCTGGAATTCCCATAGCCGATGAAGGGCAAGTCGCATACCTGTTGCTCTCCCCCTTTTGGCAGCATGTTGCTGCTTTTGCAGCGATTTTTCTACATCCGTATCTTTGGCAGATGCAAGCCCGAAGAAGTGACGGATCTCCAGCGCCTGGCTGGTGGCCTTGAGGAGAGGTTTCTGCAGCCCTGGTGTGTTCAGTTCTCAGTGGTTCCCTGCCAAGACAATGGCGTTTTGCCACCATCAAGGAGAGGGCATGGCCTCTTCCTAGCAGGAAGGAGCTTGCTGTGCTTGCCAACCTTATTTCTCCATCAGCTTTACGCACAGGTGGGTGTGAGGATGCACATCTGGTGTGTACCTCCTTCTCTTCCACACTCCCAAAGGTGTCTGCAGGGCTTGCCTAATGGCCCTGTGGATGTGACCCTATGGATGGGTAAAGAAAGTCTGATGTAGAGCCTTGCCCTTCCCCACACGCCCAGCCTTTTCAGAGTTCATGTTATGATCTTTAAAAAGGTAGCTTGGAAAAGCACTTTTAACTGAGAGGCAAGGCCAAAGAGGAAACATTTTGTTGAAAAGTGATTTCTATCTTAAAAAGCAGCTCTTTTTTGCCTAGTTTCTATGTTTAAATTTTTATCAGAGCAAAAACTACTTTTGCAGGAAAGTTTCTGTGCAGAAATGTTACTGGTTCAGTAACAGGAGTTAGAGTCTCAACAGAGGGTAACTGTTTGCTGAGCCATGTTTGAAAAAAATAACGTCTCCAGTTAATTTTCTTTTTGCTGAAAAAATACCCTCCGTCATTTGAGGGTGTCTGGCAAATTTCGGGCTCACAGTTCCATAGAGCAAAGCTGTGCTGGGGCTAAATTCAGGCTTTATATTGGAAAGTAACTTGTGACCTTCTGTCCTTTTTCTACTGCATCTTTAGAAGGGATGTAAATCTATGAACTTAATTGTCAGGATGAGTCTCATTAGAAGGACTCATATGTTATATCCCCATACATACATACGTGTTTGCTCTTCTCAAGTAGGGATGATGTTCCAAATTTGCAGCCAAGGCTTGATTCATGGATGATAAAGCAGCTCTGAAATTCTTGATGTAGCCCTTCTAAAAATAATTCACAGGATTAAAGATCTCTGTCAGGAAGCCAACTAAATGGTAAAGTTAATAATCTCTGCCAGGGCCCCAGGCATAGGTTGTCACCTAACAAACAGCTGGGATTTGTGGACCTTTAAGAGCAAACATCTACAATACAGCTCATGGATCAGTACTGCTGTGATGCAATTTAGCGACATTTTAGAAGCAGGGTGGGGTGGGGAGGGAAGTCAGTCCAAATATCTTCTCGTTACTTGAAAAAAAGAACACTGAGAGTGAACTCTTACCAGCCTTGAGGTTTCAAGTTGACTGTGTTAAAATGGCAGAGCAGTAGGGTTTTTATAACAATTATGAGATAATACTTTCCTTTGTGAGGGTAATCCTATTTTAATGTTTCTAATTTATAATTAAGCTAATTTCCATTAGAAATGATATCACTCTCCTGCCCCATAATCTACCAATGCATTTACAGTGAAAAAGGTTGAAAATGAACTGCCTTCTCCTTATGACTGAAGAGATCTGTGCATGCCTCCAGCATGGAGACATGCCCACCAGAAATGGGCAACCCCTTTCTCAGTCACTACAAATCAAAAGGATTCCAGACCTGTGAGAAGTCACAGAAGCCTTTGTGAGATGAAGTCACAGTGTAGGATGGGCTGCAAAAATGGGCCCAAGGGCAATGGCGGCCCTGGTGCTCTGCTGTGGGGGACTAAGCCCGGGCAGGTGGGTGACAACCCAAGCAGGGTTTTGCTGCTCGTTCTCTTGGATCCAGAACAGGCACCCTGGGTGCTTTGGCGGGGCTGAAAGGCTCCCTGCTCCACAGCACCCTGGGGCTCCAGAGGGGCAGCCAGAGCAGGGCTGAGAACCCTGACCAGGGACACCCCATTGGGCACCCAACCGGACGGATGCTGAGGGAGTGGGGACTGCAGCATGAGCCAGCTTCTGTCTGCTGCCACACCCTGCATTGGCACTGGGGAGAGCCCTCATTTGGAAGGGTGCAGAGATAAAACACAAACCCCCTTTCCCTTAAATCAAAAAAGCCTGGACAAACCAGCCTAAAATCAGGTCTAAGTTCAGAAGAAAAATGAAAATTGGAAAATGCATTCAAAACTTGCCATATTTCTTCATTCCTGGTATTAAGAAAAGAAGTGGAACTCACAGTTTTTTTGATCTGGGGGGAATATTTCTCAGAAAAACTGTGAGGAGGGATCTGAAAGAAGGTTTTGCTTTTAGTTTTTCATCTGTTTGCTCATCTTGGCATGAGTTCTGCAGTAGAGGATGCTATGTGGTTTGTAATGTTCTGGTCTTTTTTTTTTTCCTTTATTTTTTTTTTTTGGTCCTGGTTTTTTGTTTGCTTTGGTGTTTGGTTGGTTGGTTTGTGTGTTTTGGTTTTTTTTTCCCCCAGAAAAAATGTTTTAAGAAAGGGACAACTTTATTACAATACTTGAATGCTACAAATCATCACTGTCTTGTAGTACCTCATCTTGATAGAAAAATGAAAACACAAAGGCTTTTGGAGCTGGACTTGACTGCTCTGCACTATTTTCTCTCTTTTCCTCTCCCTCTCTTCCCTTCCAGAATCACTGATGCATCTCTAATAGGAAAAATGCAAAGTGTGCAAGTTGTCTTGGCACTGTGGCTCAACATCTTGTCATGTTGCACTATTATGTTGACTCTTCTGCACAGGGAGAGTGCATGAAAAAATCCCAGAAGCACTGTTCTGGTTCAGGCAGCCACAATTCCATTTTTTGTTGGCTCTGGGAAGAGAGATTCTACAGACACAGACATCTCGGAACTAATCAGCTGGTTTGACTTAAAGGGAGCTGTGTGGAGGAAAGCCAGTGGCATATTGCAGACCTAACTGTGCTCAGTCTTAGTTATTCTTTCTTTTGTTTGCTTTTTTGGAAGCAGAAAGGAAAGAGAAGGATTTGCAGAATTTTGCTTCCAGAAACTGGGTGTATTGAGTTGTTCATAATTATCTTATAAAATAGGAGGGGACGAAATAGGGAAACTTGACCCAATTATTTTCAAGGCTTCTGAGAGATGAATTTAATTATTTTGGTATTTTGTAGTTTTGCCCACTGAAGTATGAAGTCCTTTAGCTACATGTGTCTGTCCAAGTGTTTCTATTTTAGGTTATTTATAAAGCTCCATTATTGTGGTAGATGTGCCTTTCACATTACTCTGAACTAATATTGGTGGTGAACCCCCTCTTTACAAAAAGGGAACCAAGATAAAGCATATCCATTTGTTGAACTTGGAGCGGGGTTATTCCTCATTTAAAGAAGAATGTTTGTTTCAGTATATGTTTTATTATCACATTTAATCTATTTGCCCAAGTCTTGAAGATACTCAGCACAATGATTCAGAAACATTAAACCGTGTCCCAGATGAGGAAGTCAATGTTCTGTTGCTTACCACTCCCACCTACCCCATACCCACATATATCCTGTAAAAAAGCCTTAGCACAGCCCAAGGAATGGGACCCGGCTTTCCAGAAGCCTTGGCCAAAGCAGATAAAAATGCTCAGCAAGGAAGCAAAACCTTTGGTCCCTCATTTTTTACTTCATTACAGAACAGTTCATAATAGACCTAAGGGTAATCTGACTGGAGCAGCAACTTCCTAACTTCTCATTGGCTGAGGTCTTTGTAGTGGAGCTTTATGAAGACAAGGGTGCTCTCTCTGTTTGACTTAACAAGAGCAGCAGCAAATCACCAGCCTGTTAATTTTCTGGCTTGTTCACATGATGTGTGCCTGTTGAAAATGCTACCTTAGGTCAAAATAAAACTTGGTAGGAAAGCCGCGTGACTGCGAAGGGAGAGAAAGGACAGGCTGAGCAATACAGTAACATATTAAAAAACACTTGTTAGGCTTGACTGCAAAAGTTAAATGCAGCATCTTCTTCAGCAGGTTTGGATCAGGCTTTTACGAGAAGCATTCATGCTCATTCTACAGCAGCTTTGTGTATAAGATCTGTGTTTTGACTATTGCAATGGAGGGATGCCTCAAGGGGCTTTACACAAGTCACATGGGCAGGAGCAGCTGTCTGGTCACACTCTGTCAGAGCAGGAGCCTGGGATGATCCTCTCTGGGGTCATTCCCTGCTCTGCTCTCAAACATTGCTTCAGCAGTTCTGATGCCGTAATGATTAGATTCCCTTAGATGTTTGTATGGTCACAATTGTTCCAAGCCTTGATGTTCACACACTTGTTTCACTATCAAAGTTTGACCATGATCAGTCAGCCTTCCTCTATCCATAAGCCACACAGAGAAGGCCTCTGAGGCTCATCTTGCCTCTGCAAAGAGGAGGCATTTGGGTTCAGGCATATTAATGCTATCTCAGTGGACATCTTTGGGCTTCCCTGACTTTATTGATCCTCAGAAGTGAATCCTTCCTTTCAGTAGCACTGGGAAGTCCAGGAAAGCTCTGGATCATGGCTCAGCACCCCATGCTGCGCCCCTTGAGCTCTGCTGTGCCAGGGAGCATAGTCTGGATCCACCCAGCTTCCGTGAGGCTGCTGGGCTTAGAATGACCCTGAATACAGGGGGATCTTGCTGTGCCAGTGGTGGGAGGGTGCTGAGGGAAGAACTCATCTGTGTCTGCCAGGTTGGCTGGCTGGCTTGGGCTCCCTGCTACATGAAAGTGGGGCATCTTCTCCTGGAGCTGAGCTGCTTTGGAACCAGTCTTTATTGTGTTACTGTGTTGGGACAGGGAAGTAAGTCTCCCAAAGTTTGAGCTGAGTTCACAGAGCCAATTTCAACCTGCAGTCTTTTCAGTCTGCAACTAAAATAACCAACTCCTGTATAGCCTAAAGTTGCCTTTTGAAAATTTATTCCTCACTGTCATAGAATGGTTTGGGTTGGAGGGGACCTTAAATATAATCTGCTTCCAACACCCTGCCATGGGCAGGGACAAAGCCCTGTCCAACCTGGCTTTGACCACCTCCAGGGATAGGGCATACACGTGCCTGTGTTTAAATACTGGTGTCGGTGTGTCCACATGAGCATGCACTGCCTTGCTGCGCTGCTTGTTTAGCAGCACCTCAGGTAGGAGAGTCTTCATCCCTGTATTTTGCCTATAACACAGAGAGATGGGGTAGATGGTCAGGTTATTTGTTCTTTCAGTGAGGAAAATCCTGTATCATCAGCTGAGGTCACCGTGGCTCTGCTAGGGTGACATCAAGACATCAGCCTAGAAGTAGATGGTGCTTCTGCAGAGCAGACAGAGGTCCTTGGCCCAGGGATGTTCATAAGGCATATCTGCCCTGCTCTCACTGCATAAAAGGGAAATTTTCCTTGTTTCAGATCTGCTAGCTCTTCCTCTGAAATTTTTAATAATACCCTAATAAGTAAAGTTTATCCCTCTGGAGATGGCCATAAAACATGGCTTTTGGGACGTTGAGGTGATGCCGTCAGTTGGCCGACAGTGTGAGAGTGGATTATAACCTTGTGTTGGCAAAGCATTTTCAAACTCTCCGAGGAGAGCACCCTAGATTCGTAATTCATAGGATTTAAGGCCAGAAGGGACTACTAGATCATCCAACCTGACCTGCATAATGCAGGTCATAACATTTCTCTGAGTAATTTCTGCTTCAGACCTGTAACTTCTGTTTGAGCTACAGTGCACCTTATAAAGGAACGTGTGCTTTCAATTAAATGAGACTTTAAATTAAATTTTCTGATTTTAATCAGAAATTAAGATTTTAAAAAATTATTATTATTCAGTGGTAGTTTGATCTAGCAGCTAATTACTCTCAATGGTTAGTGATTATTAAAATTAATTGTATATTCTTAGCCAAGTTTCCAGCCATTAGATCTCGCTACATTTTTGTCTCATAAAGAGCCATTTAGTATTAGAAATACCTTTTTACAGTCAAAGTTTCCACTATGAATTACAAAATCCTAAAGTTCAGGATCTTGATCATCTCAACTGGACATAATGTGAAGAAGAGAACCTCTGTGATCCTTAGATGAAGCACATTTTTTTTTACGGTACATTTTATATGCCTCCAGAATGGACTTGGTATTTGAGAAAATTAACAAAGCAAATCCCTTTTAATACATTGCAAACAGGGCTCAAAGCCTGTTCTTCAGTTAGGCAGAGGAATTGTCTCCTGCCTTGGAAAAAACCTCAGCCGAAATAAAAATTTATATTAGAGCAATGCAAAGCATTTCATCAGACTTCAGACACAGTTGAACTTAGCCTTGGGCCAGAGGCTGAGTTCATGAACCACAGCTCGTGCTGGCAAAAATTCAGCTGTGAGAAATGCTGCTTCTCCTTCTCCCAGGACAACCTGCACATTTTACCACACCCCTCAGAGCCACACACATGGAGGCAGAGAAAAGCAGGGGGAAGCAGCTTACATCTCCTCTCACCACTCATTTTTGCTGGGGGAGGATTTGGTTGCGCTTCTCTACTTCTCCCTCAGTGGGAGGAGATGAAGGATGGCATGAGAGTGTCTGAGACATCCGTGATTCACAGTGCCTTGTATTGTCCTTGAAGGAGTTTCTGGGTTGTTGGCTACTAAGCCTGCCTGGGGGAAAAGTAAATAAGGGAAAAAACCTCCCATCTAATTTGATAACGTTTGGAGGAGTGGAATACATTTATTAGAGCCAGGCATCTCCACCAGAAGCTCTCTGCTGGTAAAGTGTTCTGGATGCAGGGGCAGTTTATAAGAGTCCCCTTAACAAAATACATAATAACTGCAAAATTGTTACTGCAACTGAAAACTTCAGTTTCTAAATCATAAAATGGAGCTTCTTGCTGAAGCTATGCTGAAAATGTTAAGTGTGGGCCATGGTTTAAGAGAATATCTGTTGAGGTGGTTGGTATATCTGGTTAGTCACTACAGTGAGAAGTCAGCTGTGAGGAAAAGATGTGTGATTAGGAAGTTTGGGATTTTTTTTAATACAGAAAGAAAATTTGGAAAGAATAAGGGTTACCCACAGATGCCATCATATCTGATGGTTATGCAATAGATGCTACATTTACTTCATATAGAATAGATGGTAAATAACTACTTCAATCATAGAATGTTAAGGGGTTTGAATGGACCTTAAACATCATCTGTTCCCAACCCTCCTTGCCATGGGCAGGGACACCTCCCCCTAAGCCAGGTTGCTCAAAGCCTTGTCCAACCTGGCTTTTAACACTGCCAGGGCTGGGGTATCCACAGCCTCCCTGGGTAACCTGGTCCAGTGTCTCACCACCCTCATAGCTAAGAATTTCTTCCTAAGATCTAACCTAAATTTCCCCTCCTTCAATTTGTGCCCATTACTCCTTGTCCTTGTACACTACAGTTCCAGATGAAGGGTCCATCTCCAGCTTCCCTGTAGGCCTCTTCAGATACTGGAAGTTTGCTATGAGATCTGTATGCAACCTTCTCTTCTCCAGGCTGAACAGCCCCTACTTAGATTGTCTTCATAGGGGAAGTGCTCCAGTCCTCTAATCAGCTTTGTATTTCTCCTCTGGACTTGCTGCAAAAGTTCCATGTCCTTTTTATGGTGGGGATAACAGAGCTGGATGCAGCACTCCAGTTGGGGTCTCACAAGAGAAGAGTAGAGGGGGAGAATCACCTCCTCTGACCTGCTGGCCATGCCCCTTTTTAAGAATGGGAGTTATATTTCCCTTTCTCCAGTCATCAGGGACTTCACCTGACTGCCATGATTTTTCAAAAGTGACAGATGGTGGCTTAGTGACTTCATCTCTCAGGTGCCTCTGGACCTGCAGACGAATCTCATCAGATCCCGTGGACTTATGCACACTCATGTTTAGGTTTCCTCCACAGATGGTTATGGATATTCTTCCCAGCTTTCTGTTTTGGGTACCTGTTTAATATCCCTTTATTTTTCACATTTTTCAGCTATGCCTGTACTGAAGACACATGCTCTGATGGCTTGGTGTATAATGCAGTAAGAAGCTGGTCAGGAGTGTAGCACCTGTATTTTGCTGGCTTAGCACCAATACTTGGCCAGCCACATCAAGCGTTTCCACCAGCAAGAGAGACACCCTTTTGTCTTCACTCCTCTGTGTCCTACTCTTCCTGTTCCGTGGGGCCAAGGGGGAGTAAGAGATCTGTTAAAAGCATCCCCTTTACTCAGCACCTGTCAGTCGTAGAGTAGAAAACTGCTTGAGGGCTCATTTGGAAGTTTTCATCGTTCCCTCAGCTGGAGCTTTGTTAACAGGCTATTTCCCATGTGCAGCTCTTGACAACCTATCTGCTTTTTTTTTTTTTTTTTTTTTCCTCTTTTTTTTCCCCTGAACAATTCTGGAAAAATCTGGAGAGAAAAGAAGGTACATACAGGTGATACTGGAATTCATAGGTGTAGATGCAAGGTTCGGAGGAAACTTAACAGGAAGTTTGGTTGTAAAGCTTGTGCCACTGAAGAGAGACGTAAAGGAGATATGGCTTTCTTATTGGCTACTTGTTCCTGCTCTCTTCTTTGTTCTGGCACAAAAGATGATGTAGCTGGAGATTAGGGTGCTGATCTGGCTGAAAATAAATATGAGAACCAGCAAACTGCTACACTGCTGGCTGCAGTTGTGAACAATCTGTACAGAGCTTGCTATAAGGGTACAAAACCTGGTGTTAGGTATGCCTCCAGACACCTTTCTTTTCCTGGTGACTGCCCGCAGGAAAGCAATCCAAGGTATTGAGCCCATGAATGTTTTGACAAACCAGACTGATCCCTTGCCAGACAACTGATTTTATTCGGTTTTATGTCCATATTTCTTTTAGAGCCAATTTCTATTGTATGTCCAATGAAACTGCAGTGCCACTGTCTGCTTTGGTGACTCTTCCCTGCATTGATGACATGTTGGCAGCTGATTGATAGCCTCAAACTGCTGCTAAAAGAACCAGCAGTGGCAGTGCTTGCAGGACTCTAGAAGGTGCTTTGATGTTGCTGCCATGGAGCACTGGACTGTAATGCCACTGATCTCCTTGAGATGGCTAACCTGTAGTCACCACTCTGATCTGAATGCTTCACAGTATTCCCTTATCCCACTTGTAACTATTTCTTTGCAATGAAGAGGCCTGAGTAACGCTTGCAGAAGAGTGTTTTATGTGGATATTTGTTTTCTATAAGTATATAAAGAGATATCCATCTAGATGTGTAATAAACACCCCATAAAGCAGCTTGACTCTACATGGAGATTTGCAGCTGTGTTTACGTAGCCTGACACTGCAATATCCATACATCATCCCTTCCTCAAGGAAGTCTTGCTTCTCTTTTATCTCTTTTTGCCTTTTAAAGGCTCTGAGAATTTACTTTGCTCCCCACATGACCAAAGCTTACCATCACCTCGCTGCATCTGCTTCGTAGCAGATATTGTAGAAACAGGCCAGCATAATAGTGTTGTGCTAACTTGGAGGAGGTGGACTTGAACTTGAGCACCACTGGTGGGGATGTGACATGAATTAATGAACATCTAGGTCAGATTTAGACCTTGTTATCCTCATGCCAGCAGACTGTGAATCTCATGGTCTCCTTGGCTGGAGCCGTGTTTACATTAGAGACAATTCACATGCTCTTCCAAAAACCTTTCCAAAGATGCTAACAAATTAGCAAAAGGGTTGTTCCTTTTGTGCTTTGCTTTGTGCCACTCTTTATCAAGGAATGGGTTCCGCAAAATTCATCTGTGGAAAGCAATACCTTATCTCTGCAAGCAGCTTGGCACTGCAGGCGCTGAGCTTGGACTTTTCAAAGGAATCCCCACCTTCTGATTTGATTTGCTGGGGTTTCCTGAACTTGCTCCACAAGCTTGCCTTGGCAGTGCTGCCTTTTTGCTTAGTGCTGTTCTCTTGTATGACGCCTAAGTAGGGATTAATTTTTTCCTTTGTTATAAATCTTGCAGGACAAATGGAGCCTGTCGTCACATCCCTAGGAATAACCAACATCATTAAAGTACGTAGGCATGTATGTGTGCGCAAACTCACACAGAAACACACTTCCCTAGTGCTAGAAATTTCCTGTAGGTGGTAGGAAACTCCGCAGTTTACATATACTGCTCATTATTGCAAGTTACACTGCAGTGGCAGTAGGTAGAAGTCCCATCTCCTGGTGCTCAGCATCTTCTACACATGGTGACTAAAACTGTTCCTCTCCAACAGTGCAGAGTTGCCTCCAGAGGGTGTTGTGGAAGGTCATGCCTCCTCTCCTTTGCTCCTGGCTGAGGATTTTCCTGGCTGAGGATGGACGGCAGGAGCCCCAGTGGAAGCTGCTGCGCTGCAGACCTGGTTGTTCCTCCTGGCAGCTGGTCTCCAGTGTGATGGCACTTGTCTGGACATCTCACTGTGTGGCTCCTGGGGAGGGCAAGGTGAGCCACAGATGAGGCTAAAGCTCTGCCTGGTTTGGGCAGGGGTGATTTCTAGCAGATCTAAGTGGAGCATGAGAGCAGACTCTCTAGTCTTCTTCCCAGTCATGACACCCCGAGCTATAAAACCCTGGGCCACACACACCCTGTGGCTCCTTGGGCTGAAGGATAAAAAAGTAATTGAGCTTGGTGTGCCTGACTTTTCTACTCTTGGTATTTCTCACGCAAACTTGATATCCAGACCTGAGGCTTTGAGTGAGTGGGATAGAAAAGCCATGTTTATTTGCCAGCAATTCTATGGTGTGGAGATACCCTGTATCTAGAGATCACAGGATATTTTACAAGTGTTATTAGTCTCATTTTCACAGACAGAGATGCTGCAGTGAAGGGTGGGTAAGATGACTTTGTCAAGGTGTCTAGGAGGAGAGGGCCATTTGCTGAGATTTAAACCCATGGCAAAGTTATACAGATTGAAAACATAAACTTGCGTTAGCCTAATGTAGGCAGCTCTTCCATATGTTTGATCTACTTATCCAGTGTTTTCAGTTACATCTATCATGTTGTTAATGCCCAGCAATGTTGGTAGAAAAGTTCAGAAAAAACAGTGCTGCCCTCCTTGCCCAAGCCTGGGATGTTCACATTCCCCAGAACTGCTCAGCAGTCAGTCTCTAGGAATTTAACCATGATTCCTCATCCTGTTCAGGAAATGCCTTGTCAAAAATGGTTGTCCATCAAAGAGATTTATATCTCAGCACAGTTCATAGGGATCCACTCTCAAACTGCTTTGTTCCAGATGCTCATGCTTGACGCCCGTACTTCTAGAACTGATAAACTTGTATTTCATAATAGTTCCTAGTGTGCCCTGAAGGTAAGGGTGAGGATTTCAGGGCTGGCCCCAAAGCAGCATTATGAAAAGGGAGCACACTGGAGAAGCAGCTTCCACCATAGCCCTTGTAGGCTGTCCTTGCTGGCAGCACGGGGTTGCCTTCACAGTGGGGAAGTTCTTAACAGTGACAATTTGCAGTGTGGGCAGAATGCCTCAGTTGTTCAGGGTAAGGAATTTATGGCTGCTCTCAAATCTCTGTATGACTGTCTCTCAGAGTATGCGTGCTGCTCAGGTTTCAGAGCCTTGCTCATTCTTGCTGAGGCATCATAGGATGTTTGCCCCCACTTTCTCCACAAAGCATCCTTGGAAAGGCAACTGGACAATGTGTAAGTCACAGAAAAGATTGCAGAAAATTTCCACCAAGAATTTCTAGCAAAATTCTTCTTCTGTGTTTCTTCTCTAACTATAGAGCAAGTTTATAGAATCATCAAAAGAATAGTTTGGGTTGGAAGGGACCTTAAAGAATGCCTAGTTCCAATGCCCCTGCCATGAGCAGGGGCACCTTTCATTACTTGCCCTTGTCAAAAGCCCTTCTCTGGCTTTCTTGTAGGCCTCCTTTAGGTACTGGAAGGTGCTATAAGGTCTCCCTGGAGCCTTTTCTTCTCCAGGTTCAACAACCCCAACTCTCTCAGCCTTTGACATAGGAGAGGTGCTCCATCCCTCTGGTCATCTTTTTGTCCCTCCTCCAGGCTTGGTCCAATAGATCCTTGACCTTCTTATATTGAGGGCTCCAGAGCTGGACTCAGCACTCCAGGTGAGTTCTCATAAGAGCAGAGTAGAGGGGAAGAATCACCTCCCCTGACCTGCTGGTCATGCTATTGTCAACACAGGATAAATTTTAAAGTGGGTGGATTTTTTTTTTTTTTTTGGGAAGTGTTTTTAATGGTTTTCCAGCCCTTGTTTTAAGCCCGATACTGTTGTCCCCATTTATGCGCATGGCAGGCAGGACCGTAATGAAATACTTGCATATGCCTTTGTGCTACTTTCTGTAATAGTAAGGGGCTTTTTTCTGTGCATGGATCAGACACTCTCTCTTCACCTCTTTTTGGTGTCCTCTTCCTCCCTGACCTTCTGCCACCTGCTCAGCAGACCTGTGTGCCTTCCCTCCCACTCCAGTGCGTGCTGGAGTGCCAGCTAATCGCCCTGAATTTGCTCACACTGCCGGGACCTGACTTGCAGATTCCAGCCATCTTTACTTGAGGAATGGCAGCCTGGCAGACCTCCAGGCTGCCTGCTGGAACTGGGCCAGCTATTTATTGTGAAACTTTTGCTCCTCTTGGACTTTGCAGTAATTTTGATCCCCCTGGGGGATTTGCCTAGTACCAGGTAGAGAAATCCAATAAAAAGCCCTGGGAATTTGCTCTGTGCTCAGCAACACATAGTTGCTACTGACTCAAATCCTGTTTCTTTTACAGCAATATAAGGGGACTGTAAAACCAATAAAAGGTACTTTTACCTGTGACTGTGAATATTTTGGTGAACAGGAAAAAAAGCTGCATGTGCTGGGAATTGAGATAAGGTCCAGATTTGATGCTCAGTGTGAACTGTTAGAAGACATGTAGAAGAGCTATAATTTTCCTCTGCTTCCATATTGGACCAAGACTGAGCTTATTCTTATCCTGTGCATTACAGAGACTCCTTTCCTTTACTTGAATATATTAAAATGAGCCAAACAAGCTGAGTTTTTCTGTTGTCAAACAGCACTGTCCCCACAAAATGGGGCCATGCTGCACACTCCATTCCTATCCAAATGGTTTCAGAGGGGCTCCTGGCAGAACGATCCCCAAGGAAACAGGAGCTCGTGCTTTGGATGCATGCCAGTTAAATAAGTGCCTGTGCACCAGGTTACAACCAGTGTTGTTTCCTTTGCAGAGGACACAAACATCCATCTCAACACAGCTCCTCTGACAGAATAAGCAAGCGTTTGAGTTGTTCCTCAGCATGGAAACTGCTGCTTCTGCTCTGTGTCACCCTGCACACAAGTTACCACTGGATCGTACATAATTTAATGTGGAATGTGGGAAATCAGTCTGAGAGTGAGGTAAAATGCAAACCTCTGAAGACAGCAGGTCAGCTGGAAAAATACCTTTCTCTGACATCCCCCAATGGCCATGTAAAGAGGTGACCCACAGCCGGGAAGGTGGATGGCCTAACAATTCCACTGCACTAACTTTTGCCTTTGCAAATGAACACTAGGCTGGAAGCGAGGATTCACTCCATTCCCACAGCTCTCTGTGTTTAGTCCCTGTAGTGAACAGCCAGGCATTTTAGGGGACTGAGGGAGGATGTGTGGTCTCCTGCCTGACAGAGACCAAAGATGAGCGCTTAGGGTCAAGGCAAGCCACAGAGCTGCCAGGAGCTCATCCTGAGCTAGAGCCTGCAAGCATGAACCTCAGCTGTGGCTCTGGGAAGCACCAAGCTGGAAATTTTGTAGGGTGTCCATGGGCATCTCAGTCACACTCAGGTATCACAGTGCTTAAGAAGTAGTGATTTTGCTGGTACTTTTTACTGCAGCCGTGCTCCCAGTCTTGCCCTGGAAGCTGCTTCCAGGGAAGAGGATTGATACACCTTTGCTCTTTCTCTTCCTGAACTGCAGCTCTGGGGTCTCCTAAGGGGCACCATCAAATAGGAGGGGACCTGGGAATCACTGAAGTGCCATCCTTCTCGAGTGTATCTTGCCATGGTCTTGGACCTTCTTAAATGAAAGGTAGCAATTACCCATTCCATTACCCTTGATAATGTTTTATTAGTAATTGTGGTGATTATCTGTAATTGCCACTGTTAATAGTGTGCTGCGATTGGCAGGGTTCAGCTTACACTTGATTTCTGCCTTGGGTGGGGGAGGAAGTGGCTGTTTAGTTCGTCACTGCTGTCCTCTGTAATAATGCATTTCGTGTCAACTAAAGCCACAGCTTAGGACCAAGTGGTTGCATTAGGATGTTGGACTAAATTTGCCTTTCCAGTTAAAGTCTAATGTCCCCCCCAGGCCAACTCCAGGCTATGAAGGACTTCTAGACGTATCTAGGACCCCCAAGGAACATGATGCATTACTTTACCAGGCTTTGAAGAATATAATTTTGTTCAAGAACATGCCCATTGCTAACTGTGAGCTGAATTAACACCTAAGTACCAGAAAACTTGCCTCACCTGCATGGGAAAGAAATTGGTTTGACATTTTTAAAGAACCAGCCCCTATGTCATCCTAAACTAAGATTTCTATTTCATAAAGTCTAGGCAAAGAAAGAGGTAGGGCAGCTGTACAAGAGAAGGACTGGCTGTTTATCACTGCGCAGAATAGGAAAACTCCTTCCCCAAAAGAGGGTTCCATGGATTTTGTTTCCTGACAGAAAAAAGTGCGCCCTCTTGGCCCCCAAACAATATGGGAATCAAAAGAATTATTTTCTGCTACAGCCTGAGCTCAGTGAGTTTCAGGTTTAGATCTTGATTCCCACCCTTGCATTTTTCTGCTTGGCTGAACCTGCTTCCCCAAAACTGCTGAGTTTTGGGTGTTTTGGAAGGAGGGTTTTTTTCAGGGGACAGATGAGCACAAAAGCTATACAGAAAGGAGTGTGAAAAGTTGTATGGATGCAGAATCACTGTCTTATGTGCCTTTGCATTCCATATCTTCAGTCCACATTAGTTTCTGTGTATAAAATACAAATTTAGGGCTTAGACCTACAGTGGCATAGCACCTATGATGCCCCTGTACGTAACAGCCTTTCATAAAAGTCTGATGTACCCTTTAGCTGTACATAAACCCTTACACTTTTCAAATCTATTCTCTCCAGGTTTCCTTCCCCGGTCATTGGAAGAAGGTGACCCTCTTTGGTTACTAATCAGAGGTGGATGACCTGCTTGTTTATGGGATTGAGGAAGACCCAGCAGACTGATGACTAATGGAGTCCTGGGAGCAGCTGCTTTAAAGCCACTTTAAACTAGCTTTTGTTTTCTGCATGAGCTGGCCCAGAGAACTGGGAACAGTTTCGACTGGTTGTACTCAGCCCGGTGCATCCTGACAGTAATATGCTATATCCTGTCCTGCTGGGCACTGGAGGCAATGCAAAGCCAGTCTCTCAGGAAACAGCCTGATGCAGCCATGATGCAAACAACACAATACACATTAGCTCTGAGCAGGCACCACTGGCTGAAAATATTTTTTTTTTTTTAATCTTTTTCCAGTGTTTATAGTATGGACATGACTTACTGCAAATGAAAAAAATGAAGGAGTGGAATTCAACATGTTTGTATTTGCCAATCTTTTTGCATGGTTGCCTATAATTCATTTGGGGGTTAGTAAGTGAAATTTAGCTTCTTTTTTCTTTTCTACCCACTAGTTTTACTTTCAGGACCTAGGACAAAAAGGAAAATTTAAGAATATTTTCCTTTGCAGTGTTTCTTGGGTTTGAGAAAAGAACCACAAGCATTAATGGTATTTTTGCTTTAATGAATATTTGCATATGCACTTATTGTTTGTGTAATACGTGTATTTTGAGCCAAGTTTGTCCCTCTGGTGTCTCTTTCATCCTGTCGTACCTGGGGTTTTTTTCTGGATTTTTCTTGTGGTTATACAAACATGTGTGGTCTGATATTTGAAAAAAATTAGTCCTTTAGCTGGACGCAAATACCATGATTTCACATAGCCACGGGTAGTTCTGCATTAATGGGCTCAGTCTAAGACACTTAAAGGAGGCTTGAGCAAGTGATGAGGATAGTTCCTTTGAAAAGCCAGCCTGTTACTTAAAGATGGGCCAGATCAGATGCTGGGGAACTAATGAATCCCTTGTGCTTACATCTCAAAACCCCTGGCTTTCCATAAGTGACATGTGGTTGTCCCTAACAACAGCCAGATAAAGCCTGAGTTAATGGAGTAAGAGGCAATTTAGCTTACAGTTATGTTCATTTTATTTAGACAACTGTAGGAGCTGCAATATGCTCACTAAGAAATGTGGAGACAGCTTACATTTACAGGCTCATCTTACGTTCATGTAAAGAAAAAAATTGGGGATACGGTGTTTAATTTCCTGAGAACAAGTGCATGAGTCAGAAGCTGAACACCAGCATAGCTCATGGAGGATCTCAAAAGGGAAAACAAATGTCCCAAGGTACAAATATTCTGTATTTATCTTTTTTTTTTAAGTGGAGCTTTTATTTAAGCTTCTCTTCAGATCCTAGCTCCTTCACTCAACAACACCAAAGTGGATTTTAGGATGATACTCTTTTATAAAAACATCTAGCTTAATTTTACTCCTGACATCCTTTGATGTATAAAGCACTAGACTTTAAGGTGATAGTTCTCCCTTAGGACAACAGAAGTGTGGGAGAGCTTTAAGGGCCTTTAACCAAAGCCAGGATGGGGAAACCCTGCACTGCCAAAGTGTTTTGCTAGCATAGAGTGTCTACAGAGAGCACTTTACCCCGGCCTACCTGAAGGAGAAATTTCTCAGAACCATCAGAAAAAGAAAACCCTTGTCCCACTGACCTGCTTGGGGGATTTTTTTCCCGTAAGCTGGCTTCACAAAAAGCAATGCAGACAGGATGCTGGTTCTCCCTGGAGTGGTGCTGGTGCCAGCAGCCCACGAGCTCAGTGTGCTGGGCAGTGCCTCGTGGATACCACCCTGTGACTGCTCCTCTCCGCAGCTATCCCTCCCCCTCCTTCTCCATGCAACCCCAGCACTGCTCCCCTGCCCTCTCTGAGGCACCACTGCTGTCGGTCAGGTACATGAGGTGATGAGAGTGTTACTTGTGACTTTCATGTTCTTGGATCTCAGGCTAGAGGTGAATTATTGCTATCACCCTGATTGCCAGTGTGCGAAGGGCTGGCGGGAGGGAAGCGGGCACATGGGCAGCCCTCCTGGCATGGCTTGTGGGCTCCCTTCCCTGCCACAAACAGAAAGGCACATTTCTTCTCAGTTATCAGAGGTTACCCCTGGAAAACCATAATGTTGGTATTGTGGTGATACCATTTATCACCACAAAACATGAGATGGCCACTATTACATACTTTACCTGCCATAAAAAGCTGTTCACCTCCATTTATCGAGGTTTATAAGCTAATGATGCTGTCGTTGGCTGTTGCTGGTGCTTTGCTCCTTCGGTGTTGCGTGACTTATGTAAGGCAGCTACATGGCCCAGGAGGCACATGCAAAGGACAGGTCCATGGAACCCGAAAGTCATCTTGCATCCATGTGACTCAGAGAGATGCCTGAGTCTGGACATGTTTTAGAATGATATGTACCGTGCCTTTGCATGTATGTGTGTTTTATTCTTTGAGGCTTCTGTGGAAAAGGGCTGTGAGCTGGACCATCACACCAGTTTTGGGGAAGCTGATAAACCCCATGGTGTCCATTGGGTCTGGGAATGTGTTTACTCCCAGCATGAGGCAGGGACCAAACAGCGACTGTGGGGTTGGGAGAGGAGCAGGAAACAGTCCTTTACCCCACTTGCAAGTTCATAGCTGGGTGTGTGGCAAGCTTTTGATCCTTAGTGGTGTCTCCCCTGATTTTCTGATGTATGGGTGAGCCAGTATAATGAACATGGCTTTTTTGCTTTTGTTGTTGGTTTTTATTTTTCCCCCGAAAGAACAGCTACAGGATATTCCTTTCTCACTAAACAGGCAGAAGGGACAGTAAGTTCTATCTTCTTTTAGTACAGTCTAGGCTAAACAAAACCACTATGTGTATTTTCTTGATTGTATTCCCAAGACCCTGAGATTATAATAATAATTACAATATTGATAATAATAATAGTAGTAACAGTAATAATAATAGTAATCTCAGATGTGTTGTATTATAGGATACCATGTCATTCAGTATCAGACTCATCCAAATGTCGATCAGATGAAGCCCCTCCTTGAGATGCAATTTATTAGAAGCATTTCACAATTCAAATGTCAATTTAGCACAGAAGAAGCTTTTCCTCTCTCTGTCTCTTGAGCCTTTCACTACAATCAAAATACCCCAGGAGCAGAGGTGAGGCCTGGCTGTGTGCTGCTGATGGGTCCCTGCAGAGCAATCTAGCTGGCTGGGGCAGGGATCTTTTTCCCCTCACCCTCCCTGATCCAGTGCCACTCTCCCCAAAACAGAGAGAGGACCGCCTCAAAAGTTAAACCTCCTCACCTGGCTGATGGAGAGTCTCCCATTTTTTTGTCTCCCTTGAAGGGATGACCCTGGCCATCACACCCGCCTTTCTGCACTTCTACTTGTAAGGTGGACTGCTACCAGATGACTACACCAGCCAGTCCGGGTGACCCCAGCCTCACAGGGCTTCTCTGGGGCTTGTTTCTGCACACTGATGCTGGTTCATCTATAGAGTTTGGGTTGGATGGAGGTGGCTTTCAGTCACTTTCACACTGCCTGCCCCGAAGTGATGCCTCCTGTACCGCAGAACCTGAGGAGATGCCTCTGCCTACAGATCATCCAGGCAACACAAGCCAAAGCCCACTGGCTTCAGCAACAGTAGTACTGAGTCCCTGGCAGCCAATTTAAAAAAGAAGCAGCAACAAAATAAAATAAGCATGGGGCTTCTGTGCCAGCTGAGGCCAGAGAGCTGGTTGGAGTAGCTTCCTCAAGGAGCTTCCTCAAGGAGCTCTGCAGAGACAGATCAGTCACCTGAGGTACTTAACACCTACAGCCAAATCTTCCTCCAGGTTTCCCTGGCGCAGCCTCAATTCACTTTAATATCAGCTGGGCTGGTATAAATGAGAAGAGAATTTGGCCTTTGCTGTCAACTGCATTTTTCATCTACAAAGTATCTTAAGGACACTAAGTAATGAGCTCACACTAAGGCCTGAGAGGGAAGTGAGGTGTTACCACATTATCTTTTTAGGGGAGCCAAAGAGGCTAAAGGAATTGCCCAAGGCCAAAGACTATCAAGGCCTGACTATGTATGAGTCCTGGGCTCCTAAAACTTTGTCCCAATGGCAGGGTCTCAGTTCATTCTCATAGTGTCTTTACCCACAAATTCTGCATAAATGAAAGCACCTGGGTTCTTTGACCTTTACTTCCACTTCCTTTACTTCCACTCCAAATGCAGCCTGATGCTTCCTGTAACATCCTCCTTAACTGCAAGCAAGAGCCTGAAACTTGCTCGTGATCAAAGGCTGCATTTTGACAGTTCAGGTGCAATTAAATGTTGAGTATCAAGTAGGGTGCCTGCAGTTCATTATTAAGTCTGTGCTGAAGTGCTGGCAAAAAAACCAGAGCCGCAGCACTTTCTTGCAGATCACGTAGTTAGATATCTAAATGGGTGCACTTGCAGGCAGGAAATTGTGCTCAAGCAGGCCAAGGAGGCTTGGGCACAGCCCCGCTAACACTGAATAGCCAGCCACTCCTACAACAATGTATTTCATTGCACGCATAGGTCTCTCACCTTGCTTAAAAGAGCCAGGGGCAAGCATTCAACAAGAAGATGTCATTAATCATGGACCAGATATAAGGGAGCAGACAGCTGCTGGCTTTAAAGCAACTTTGAATCAAGAACATTTGCTGTATCCTCGGTATTTACACTCAAAGGCTTCTCTTGGATCAAATATCTGCCTGAGCATGGAAAAGCAAGATCGCATTTGCCTTTGAAATCTGTGCTCTGGTGGATTAAAATCATAAATGTTTAATCCCCTTTTTTTAAAAAAAAGTAGAGGAATTTATATTAAACAAAATGGGATCCAGTGGGATCCAGACAGAATGAATACCAGCAACCTCCTCAAATGTTTGTTAAGGTAGAGGAGAAAAACAGTTGTTCTTTAATTTCCTCAGCTCCTGGAAAAAGCACTCTGTTCTTCTCTTGTAAGGGATCTTTAAACACGTTCAACTGCAAAAGAGAATTGATGAAAACTCTGTGAATCCAGGTCAGTATTTCTGTGGGGTTTACAAGACATGCCCGGACACTGGAGTGACAGGTAAGGTTCCCTCTGAAAGAAGTATGTCAGCTGCTCCATGGTTGTCCTGTCCACTTCTCCTTGTCTCTCATCAGAAAATAATAATTTGTACTCTCTTGTGAAAGTAATGAAAAATCTTTCCTCTTTTGCTGTCACCTCTTTTCCTGCTGGATTGGGGGTGTTACGGTCACTACTGGTGTACTGAGGCTAAAACTCAATAGCAAGCTCAGGTCAGATTTAAGGAAATGAGTCAATAAGCAGAACAGGAAGGAAACACACCAATTTAAGCCTAGAAAACCACATAATATGGGGGTGAATACCTTCCTTTGTGCTGTGAAACTGGGGGCATAAACTTCCAGGTGCAATGTCTGTGACGGGCAAGTTCCCACTCTGTCTCAAGTCAAAACATATTCATTACAAAAAGATCAAACTGGCATGAGGCAATTGCTCGTGATGAGGTAACACAAATGTTAAAACATGACGGAAAGAAAAACTGTCCTGAAGGGCCAGAGGAGACAGGTGAAGGGAAGATGATGTATACAGAAAGAGTGAAATGCCAATCCCATGCATGGATCATGTGGCTAGAGGATCCTGTGCTGGAAGCTTCCACCTGAAGGTATAAAAAGGGGATCGTGTGTCCTGGAAGGTTTTAAATACAAATTTGTGCTCAGCCCACTGCCCAAGTGGTGCAGTGCTGCCTGTAAATATTGAAACATAAATTGCCTGGATGGGCTTGCTAAAATGCTACCATGAGCAATGTGTTTGTCAACGTTACTGCAGGGGAAAGCAAGCCAAATTAATGACAACTGCCAAAAAGGTAGAGCAAAAAAGGTATACTTTCCCCTCTGTGTCAGAAGCTGAATTTATGCCAGGCTCTGTCAGGAAGTGAAAGAAAACGTGCTCAGAGGCTGCCGAGTCCCACAACAAGTCTTCATTTCCTGCTCTAAGTATTTTGCTCTTTATATTTATTTTTGGCCATGTGTAAGGGATGGTGATAAGGATAGATCCATTATTCTGTGGAGCAAGGAGGAAGACAGGACTGCTAGAAACATCTGTTTATTTGGATTTGGTGCCTTGAGGCCACTTCCTCTTCTCATTGTACCATGACCAGCCATGGGAGCTGAAGGAAACTTCACTGCACTTCACGCCCCAGTGGTACCTTCCATGCAGGGGTTGAAGAAAGCTTGGAAAACTATAAATACGTTTTTGAATGCACCAAAAGGTAGCTTTTATTCTCTCTGGTTTGCATGTTGTGAAACTGGAGTGCTGAAAAGTTGATTTTCAGTTTCCTGCTGCTCAGCACCTGCATGAAAGGTCAACATTTCAGAAGCTCCACGAGTGCTTGGGAGGAGCCAAGCTCTTTCTCATAACTTTGAACAGCAGCCACCTCTTTGCTAAATTTGCTGGTATGCAAACGCTGGCGAAAGTCAGCACTGATGTTGACTAAAGCAGAGTTTGCAATCTGTTCTCAGCACCAGACAGCACCTCTTGTTATCACTGTGGTTTTACCCTCCCTAATGACTAATGCACTAGAAATAAATCAGCGACATGCAAACTGGTGTGTTTTCCAGCAAGCACAATCACCCAGGAAATTTGCATAATTTTTCTCCTTCTCCCCATCCTGCCCATCTTTCCCAAGGAAAGCGATTCTTAACGGGGAAGAATTTATGGTGCTGGCAAATGACTCACATGAAGTATCATGGGCAGAGACGTCTCCAAAGGCCAGCTTCTGGCATCCTACCACTTGGGCACATGGGATGAACTGGAATTTGTATTTAAAGGCTTGGTCTGTGAATAAGAGACCCAGTTGCTCACATTAGTGTTTTGTCTCATGACATCTCTGGGCAGGGAAGAAGCAGTGTTTCTGTGACCCATGATCATGCCGTAATTATCCCAGGTGTAAGTGAAGAGCTGGAGCCACAGGCTTAGAAACTGAGTCAGTGACAGCAAATTTCACCTGATGTTTCTGGTAATGTTTTAGAACAGTGACCCAAATTGAAGCACACAAACTGCTATGTATTTACTGCATAAACATATATAAATTTTGGACAGCTGCAATACGGTGTGTACTCCTGCTGTTGTTTTGACAGTCTTAGCTCAGTGAAACTACTAATTGAACTTGCAGTGCTGAAAATAATACAGCCATATGTGTAACTGCAGTGTGTACTTCATAAATGACACGGTGCCACCATAAACTGTGAAAATAATGCAGTTGTATAAAATTAGAGTGATGAATATGCATTGGCCTGCAATTCTCCTGTGCAAGCCAAAGCTGGTACCAAACTGCTCCCTCCAAACCGCGGGCGCTTAAACAAGCTTTATAGGGCAGCAATTGCTTACTCCGCACTTTTATGTGTGGGGTACAATGCTGGTATTTTTTTCCCTTTTATCCAAATTTTTCTACTTTGGTTACATTTCTGTTGTGATGGTCGTCCACCAGTGAAGGTGGGCTTTGCTTCAGTTTTGGAGAAAACCACCTATTCCAGTCTGCGACCAGCTGCTGTGGGCCGGGAGCTCTCAGATGGCGGGAAGGTGAGAAATGGGACATAGCAAAGTACGGCAAAAAATGGGGATTTTGTTTTTGCTGCATTGTCCTTCTAAGGACAGAGAAAATCCTCAGCTTAGCGGGTTGTCACCATCACAGGGCCCCCCTCCCGCACGCAGCTCCCCTAACAAAGGACCAGCTAGAACGGGGGACAAACAAAGACCTAGGCCATTAAGGGTTGGGAGCAGAAAGACAAAGAACATGAATACAGTCAAATGACACCCAAGTCAAGAGACAAAGGGCTGGCAGTGAATCTTGATGACTCACAGAGGAGGGAGAGGATGAGGAGGCAAAGACCATGATTGCTATCAGCTCCTGGAGAGAACATCCCAGCCACATCCCAAGCTATCACATGGTGCCCGGAGGGAAGAAGTCAGGAGAGATGTCGAGGACTGGTTAGTGAGTGAAACACCTCTTTGTGGTCACAGGCAAACCTGGCCGAGACTGCTGGGACATTATCTGGAGAAGACAATGGTGATGAAACAGGTTAAGGGTTGTGGTGGTTGGTTTGTTTGATTTTTTTAAATAAAACAATCTGCAGCTGCTACAGTATTGCAACATTAAAGATGAAGGTTTAGCGTCAATTATATCTCTCGCCAGTGTGAGTACTCTGCTGGATGCTTCCTGAAAGAGGTAACACTCGGGATAAGGGTAGTTAAGCCACCAACAGATAAACAGAGATTTGTCAGCTTCCACATCCAGAGCAATCGCTG
>VZRQ01006361.1:452807-463732 GCA_013397975.1 Machaerirhynchus nigripectus | reverse complement strand
GGTGACAGCCGCTGTTTATCCGTCTTGATAAGCATGCAGAAACCTCTGTGGACAAGTAACAGCCATGGCTCTTATCACTAGGGCCATAAACTGAGACTCTCTCTCTGATACTACTCCACAAAAGACCCCCAAACCCCTACATCGCAGAAGTGATAAGCAGCGTGTGACAGGTCTGTAGAAAATACTGTTGGGTCCATATGCAGAGCCCTATGCCATAGCACACCTTTCTTGCCTAAGCTTACAGGTGGCAGAATGAAATGAGATGGTGCACTACATGTACTCAGTAGAAAAAGATCACATCTCACAGACAGTCAGAATAACTTCGCTCTGTAAATATTCACTATTTTAAATTTCATTTTTCAGGCTGTGGCAACACCATTGTACCCCCTCTGCCTTAAAACACAGCATTCACAAGAACCAACCCACTGGTGAGGCTGTGATGGGGCTTCAGCTGCAGACATGACTACATGGCATCAAGCTCCTAAGAGAGGTTTGTCATGCTGCCATCAGCACTTTCTTGTTATATGGGATGTCTGGACAGGTAGGACTCTGGCATTAGGCTCTGGCAAGCAGCAACCTGCAACTGCAGCTTTTTCCAGAGCTCGAAAGTAATTCAGTGCGAGGCAAGGACTGGCTGCACCCAGAGAAGCAGGACCAAGGCACCAGAGGTGGGCTCCTCCTCACTTCAGATTTGTAGCTTGGTCCTCCTTGTCGAGGTGAGCATTTCCCCCAAAGCCACCTGGCAGTCCCTTGGAGCCACCACTGCACATCAGAGACCTTTTCCTCATAAATTAAAGGATAGAGCAAGCTAGCTGGGGCTGGATCTGGATGGAGCAGGATGCTGTTATTTATAACATGGCAAGGATGAGGAAGGTGGTTAAGGAGTTCAGGCCAAAGAATACACTTCATAGCAGCAGGGAAGGAATTAATGGGCCATGAGGTGGAAAGAATAAAATAAAATCCTGGCATTGAGAACTATGCTTCCTGATCTAACTTTGATAAAGCCACAGTGAACAACATTGAAACTATCTGGGCCAATGAGTGTCCTGCGGAGAGCAGCCCAATTTGCCTGAGGCAGCTATGACGGGTAGGAAAGGTGACATCCCAAGCAAGAAAAGGGTTTGCTGAAGTTGGTGTCTCTCATGATTCCGTTCAGGCATTGCCTAGAAGATGCTGATCCTGAGTTTAGAGCCTGCAGACCACTTGATTTTTCCACTTCTGATATAGTGCAGTAGACAATCTGTGTTCTCTCATCTGTCACTAGCACCACTGGTGTAAAAATACATTCAGAGAAAGAAAACCACTTCTGACTTTAAGATGGAATTGAGTTCTGCCACACATAGGCGAATCTTTTTTAAAGTTGGGAAGATGATGATGAAAGGAAACATTAGCAGAGAAAAGAATAAGATAAAAGAGGCTTGGAGGTCTGCAAAGTTTTGTGGAGCTATGGCAGAATGGTTTTAAAAGAAGACTAAAAGAGAGAAATTAGTAGGAAATTAAGAAATGGAGGGGGAATACTTGCAGGAAAGAAGAAAACAGCAGTTCAGGGTTTAAAGGAAGAGAGACAGGAAGAGAACAACCCGTGAGAAAAACTAAAACCAGAAATGGTTGGAAGGGAATTACAACTTTAGAGGGAGGGCATGAAGAAATGTGTGTAATATTAGGACTAGCAAAGTGTGTTTTATTTATTCATGGTTCTTCTGGATTATTTTTTGCTGGCAGCTGCTGAGGGTCCCATTGCTGCACATTCCCCTCCCTCCATGGAGGGCAGCCAAACACTTCTCTTTGAGGATGATGAATGTGCAAAACAGTTTTGAACGCTTCAACTTTCAACAAAGCACTCTCCAAAACTCCATTCTGCCTTGGGCAGCCTCAAGCCTAAGCCTTCCTGGTGGAAACCTGGCAGCTTTGTAGGCTTCTATGAGCTCCTTTCACAGGTTGGTCCATTATTAATGCTGAAATATAGATACTGGGATTGAAATAAGTGAGAATCAGGCAAACTTTCCTTGCAAAAAGGAGAGATGTAATTTACTCCCTCCTTGCATGTGCTGTGCTCACTCCTTGCAGACAGGTGGGTGGGAATGTCAGCTTTCACAGATCTAGAGCAGCTTCTATATGGGATCTTCCAAAACCTGTTGCAGCCAATGGAAACTACACCACTCACTTTAATGTGACTTGGTGTGGCCCGGCAAGGCTCACAGCCCTGAAAGTCACACCCACCTGCACCCACTGGCCTCTTCACGGAATCTGCAAAGATTGGGAAAGTCATGAAGTTGAAAAACAACCTAATCCTTTTAATTCTTTTCCTGAGTAAGGGGAGGTCTTCTCCAAGCCTAAAAAAAGTATTGGAAAGAAAAGCCTTTCTCAGAGGTAATTTTTATTCAGCCCAAACAGTGACACAGTAAATTATTCAAAAGCTTTAAGGGTGTAAGTCTCATCTGACTTCAGAAATGAGACTTAGGCAGTTTTTTGCCCTTCAGCCACATCTCTAAGGAGGTCTGAACTCCTTTAAGGAGGTGTGAAAATGGGGTTCTAAACACCTCTTTTAAAATCAGAGTTATGTGTAAGAGCTGCCATGTCACAGGACTGATATTAGACATGGATTTAAGCAAGACTTACTGCCCACAGGTCTGAACTGGGAAGTGTGCACTCATTTTCTGGCAGCAATCGACATGAGATACAAGCAGTGCTGTGCTAGAAAACATGAACACGCTTGACTGGAGCTCTAGAAGAGTGAGTACTAATGAGACTGATCTATGAATTTAATAAGAAGCTTATTTTCTCAGACCATAAGCAGGTTATTTGGAAAAACACCTACTAACTGAGTGAGGCTGGGAAAAGACTGTTTTGAAGCTCTGCCACTGCCGAAATTCCCTTGGAATCATCTTGTATCCAGCAGGGCAGGAGGTGGAGAGCCCATGTGGACATTCAGCACCAACTGTAGTCCCCCAGACTCTGGACATGCTGACACAGGTTTGAATGTCCCTGCCTTGCCTGGTATGTCCTGAAGACATTTGCTTGCATAAATAAATTTCAAATTAGACACCACTGAAATTCCCCAAGCTTCTTCCAGGGCTGCAAGGACTGCAGGATGAAGCCCTAAATGAGACTGCTGTGCAAGGATATCATCAACCAGTGGAGTTTGACCAGGCACCTCTGGCAGGGACAGCATTATTTTTGATGTATTTCTTGGCTACCAGCAGTGCCATCTCCTCTGCGAGGCACAGACAGGATGCTTTCATTTTCAGAAGTCGTGATTAAAAAAAAAAATTACTTCATATATTCATGTAGTTAACAAAAGTACATAAAGCCATACTGTCTATCCCAGGAAATCCGTGGGATTTCCTAAAGAGCACTGCTACTTAATCCATTCTAAATGGTGGGGAATCTGCAGCTGTACTGTTAATTATAAATGATGTAATTTTCAGGAAGTGTCAGGATGAAGCACAGTCACTGCCATGCTAGCACCCAGCACATAAATATCCCAGTGTGCTTGTTTTTCCATGTGTGCTTCAGATTTGACTCTGAAATTCCAGGCCTTGGTTCTCATTCTGTAAGCACTGTGTGAATAAAGTTACTCAGCTGAGGATGCTTCAGAGTAGCTTGTCCTGCAGGTAAGAGCTGGAAAGATCAGCCAGTGGCTTGGAAATGTGTAATGTAAACAAGTCAAGAAAACAAGTCTGCATAAACATAAGAGACTTGTATACCTCACTTTATTTTCTCTGCTAAAGTACACGATGACAGACACAACGTCTTGATGATTGCTGGACTTTGTTGGACACAGGCTGGGCGTTCTGCCTGGGGTAACCATAGGGTTTATAACACCAATCACAGGGTGTAAAGCACCCTGACCCTGGTGACTGTTTGGTCCTAATGGTCCTAATGAACTATATTGAGAGTGTTTACACAGTGATATTTCGTCTTCTCAAGGCCTGTAATGTGAACTGTGGACTCGTACTATATTAAGGATAGTATATCTGGTACTTCTGCTAGGCTAGAGAAAATGACCTTTCTTCTACTCAGTTTGCTTTAATTAATGTCAGAGTTGAGTTGCACCACTTTTTTTTTTCATGTTCTGTAACTTGGTGAAACCTTAATCTCTTGGGTGAATATTTTCTGTGCCAGATGAATACCTCAGTCTGATTCTGGAGGGATGTTTCTGGCTGTTCAGCTCTTTCTATGACACTTGGCGTGAAAGACATAACACCACTGAATGCATGAAACTAGATTTTCTACATAACATTAATCACTGCCTCGTTGTGGTTCTCCTTCCAAAATGCAAGACCATAAAAAAAAGTGGTGCAACTCCACTCTGGCTCTTGTGAAGAATACCCAGATTCAGCTAAATTATAAATCCTTGGAAAATTGCAGTTTGTACACACCTGGCAGAGGCTTCTAAGTGTGGCTGCTGCTCTCTTTGATGTTTCAGTCTGTGGAGACGTGCTCTGGTCTATCTATGGCTGGAGGGACTGAGTGGGAAGTTTCTGGCAGTGCTCTTCTTGGTGCCTCCTGGTATAGCCATGCAGACTTGTGCTCTGTGTCAATGACCTCCTGGATCCCAAGCGATGAGGAGGAAGGAACCTGGCCTTTTGTGGAGCTGGCATAAACAGATGGACTAAAGCAGCCTGCAGTGAAAGACTGGGACTGGGCACTTGGAGTGGAGAAGATACTTGGGCCTCACTGAAAGAAACCTGGTCTGGGAGTTGGGGTTGGAAAATGAGTCTGGGAACAGCTGGGATGAAATGTAGGCGACAGCTGGACAAGGAAAATGGGTGAGATGGTGCTGAAGAGTGAAAAATGGCCTATCAGGGATGGAGACCAGGAATGAGGGAACAGAGTGCCTGGGACATGGAACTTGGGTGGTGGCACAGGGGAAGACGACAGAGGAGGTTGGCGCTGTGCAGCAGAATGCTGGGGTTGTGCTTCTGAGATCCCACACAACTGAAGAGAAGCCCAGGATGCTGTGAAAAGCAGTATGCACTCATGTAATGGAGGCATGTGATTATGTCAGGAGGGACTTGCACAGTCAGCCTTAATTTGGGTGTTTTCTAATTTTCAAGGCTTCTGTTTGTAACCTCAATTTTCTTTTTAATGGAGCTTTTTTGTCAGCGATAGGATTACCTGTATTTACTCTTTAGAGAGCTGGTGCCAAAGGGCTATCATGGTGCTTTAGTATGCAAGTCCTGAACAGTGAAGTAGCTGTTGCACTTAGTAAATTATGATGAAATATCTTCGTGTCATTTATTTGTGGTGCTGTTTGTATTTGAGGACTGTAATTCTCTTAAAACGCATCTACTTCAGAGGAGAAGGAATTAATATGGATGATTGAGGGGCTGTCTAACTAATGGACTTTCAATATAGTTAGTGCCCAGCAATGAATTCAGTGTTGCTTTGGATAACAGAAGAGTTTGGGTTTTTAAAATAATCGGGCTTTGGTAATTGAAATTCAATGATGTGGAAATATTTTGCACATATATGTTTTCTCTTTTGCTTAATATACAGTGAACTATTAATTATTAAGAAGATACAGGCATGACTCAGTACAGTAAAAAACAAAGATTCGATTCCTGTAAGTGTATTTTTCTAAATATTATTGCCTTGTGATGGGATAAGGGGAGAGAAAAGTGCAGCTCTGGAGATAATTGCCAGAACTTATAAACAACCCCTCCCTTTCATTTTGTGACAGCTGCAGCAGCAGAGACGATATCCAGGACTGTACAGAGAGCAACTGCTGCGGTAGCACCACTGGTGTGTTTATCCAGCTCTCTGTACTGGCAGTAAATGTTCAAAATGCAGCAGGAGACAGCCCTGAGTGCCCGGCTGATGCTGCCCCTGCTTTGAGCAGGGGGATGGACAGGAGGATCTGCAGAGGTCCCCTTCCACCACGGCCGTGCTGTGCCGACATGGGTAACACATCTCAGGCACATCCGCACATGCTGCCCAGAGGCAGGCAGTGACACCGTGCCACAGGTGGGACCCTGGTTGGTGGGATACAGGGTTTGTGGCTCCTCCAAGGTGACTCACTGAGACTAGTCTGGGCCACCACTTTGAAGGATGCAAAGGGATGTGTCAGCAGACCCAGGCGGTCTCCAAGATTGGGGGCCTCAGGGGGCTCTTTGCACTGCCTATCTCTGGGCACTAAACTTCGGTGCGGGAACCTTTTCCCCCTATCTTATCTGTGCAGGGAGCTTAGCCCAGGCAGAAAGAAGGTGACTCAGAGTGTCATGGGATGTCATGTCATGGATTTCTGCTCCGAATCACCTCCAGGGATATCTCCTGTTTGAGTGTAAAGGCAGTCAGCTGGTACTGAAGGAGCAACTTCCCTACCTTTTGTGCTTACAGATGTCAAATCACCTGACATGTCAGTGCAGGATGAGAGAGTTGGGATTGTTCAGCCTGGAAAAGAGAAGGCTTTGGGATGACCTAGCCTTCTAGTACCTGAAGGGAGCCTACAAGAAAGAAGGAGAAGGGTTTTTACAAGAGCATGTAGTGACAGGACAAGGGGGAATTGATTCAAAGTAAAAAACAGTAGGTTTAGATTGGAAATAGGAGAAAGTTCTTTGCTGTGAGGATGCTGAGGCCCTGTAACAGGTTGCTGAGAGATGCTGTGGATACCCCGTCCCTGGAAGTGTTCAAGGCCAGGCTGGATGGGGCTCTTGAGAACCTGGTCTAGTGAAAGGTGTCCCAGCCCATGGCAGGTGGGGTTTGGACAAGATGATCTTTAAGGTCCCTTCCAACCCAAACCATTCTATGGTTCTATGATCCTATGATTCATTATTAAAGTCGTAATTAACAGATAAGCATTTACAAACTATTGCCATCAGGAGAAAAATATTGATAAAATTTCTGTACCCAACCCAAGGACAAAAAGTGGGCTGAATGGCACACAGGTGAATAGAGAATTTGTTGCTCTCCTAAGGTAGGCACATTGACCATGTTCTCCTGCTTGAAGCCTTTAATGTTAACAAAGGGGTGAAGGCTCTCCTCTTAAATTTAGGGTGGAGTTTTTTTCAAGGGAGACTGGAGTTTCACAGCAATTTATTAAACAGAGTTACTGCAAATATGCATCCTTTTTACATGCCTGTTTTCAGGTTAGCGACCTGGAAAAATACTCACTCTGCTGAATCTTTTAAAGCATGCAATAAAACAGGGTTTTATGAAAGAGAACAAGGGAATGTGTGTGAGCCTGTCAGATTTCAATGAGCCAAAATGTTCATCGTAATTTTATCACAAGGTATCAATATGAGAAGTGACAATTACCTGTGATCAGTGGGGCTTGAAGCTGTTTCCACCAATAGATGCTTTTTTAATCGCTATGGGCTGTACTTTTGTCTCACCGTTTTAGGCAACAGCTTTCTGCGAAGCTTTTGTGCCAGGTGTGAGGTTTGACAGGCCCTGACTCAGTAGCGATTTTAATGGTCAATGTAATTTTTCCCCCTTAGTCCCAGAGCTCTGAGATCATAGAAGTCTTCATTTTTTTCCACTGAAAGACGTTAAGTGAGCAGGGGATATTAAGAAGTTTGGTTAGGTACTGCTGTTTCATGCATGTGTGCTCGCTGGCTGCTGGACTGAAAGGAAAAGTGCTGAACTCTCCCTGCCTCTTGCTTGGGGAGGGTTCAAAGAAGCTTCTTGCCCCTATTCCCTCAAAGAAGATTTCTTTGCCCCATTAATGATTTAATAAACAACAAGAACAGAAATTAGGGACATTACTGTCTCTGATTTCTCCTCCTCTGACAGCTTGGCCAACTGTTTCAAAAGCAGCTGAAAGAAAACAGGAAGATAGAAAGATACACAGACAGTGAGATGATATAAACTTTGTTTCTCTAGGAAACTGGGCTAAAAAGAGTTCCTAGGCTTCTTAATAACAGAATAAACATTGGAAATATGATTTAAGCCTCCAGTGTTGACTCAGAAATGAAAAGGAATGGATCCCTCACGTGCTGATTATTTTTAAAATGCTCACAGGCTCCCATAAAACCATTCAGTTTTATGATTATTTGGTGACTTGTTCCTGGAACTGCAAGTTTTGACACTGAGTTCTTACATACATATTGTGTGTTAGAGGTCTCTTAGGTGATCATAATGGAGAAACCGTGAGTTAGTTACCTTTGTTATGGTATCCCAGTGCTACCCCAGCACTTGTAGCGGTTGCTCCTATTATTCCTGTGAATGATGGGTGTTCCCAGCTCCCCAGTACTGGGTATGCTTGAGTGAGTGTGTCTGATAGCAATTTGCTCTCATTGACTGTTACACATGATGTGCTTATAAAAACAGTTAGAAAAATTCAGATGAGGAAAAAAAATAATGTCCCCTTATCCAACCAGACTGGTGAGAGAATAGCAAAGGGCAGAAGAGCACAGCTGCCTTTGCATGGCACAGCACAGGGCTGTCCTTTCCTCTGTCTTTCCATGCCTCTGGCACTGGATGAACCCTTTTGATCCTTTTTATTCAGGTAGGAACTGAAAAGGGCAGTACCAAAGAACTTGCTGCCTTTTACAAATCCATCTCCTAGTGAAAAGTTTTATCAAAATAAACCATGTGAAGCAATCTGAAGATGAAATCTATTTATCTTTGTTTTTTTTCCCCCCAAGCCTATTGCTGGGAACTTTTCAAGGTTTCCTCCCCAGAGAGTTACAGACTCTTCTCATAACAGGTGCAGCCTGGGGGACGATGGCAGCAATCCATGGATCCTCCTGGGAGTAATTACCTTTTCCAGTTTCCCTCATCTGCTGCATCCCTCTAGTAGCACTTCTGCCAGGAGCTGTGCATGTAATCCGTTCAGCAGAGGGAGTCAGATGCTAAAATCTGCCGTAGCCCCTCCAGGACCTTGTATTTGCATGCGGGATCTGAAACACGTGATTCTTCGCTGTCTGCTTAACCCGGCTGGGGGTGTATGAGGTGTCCTGGTCTCAGCTGAGCTGGCTAAACTCCGCCGTAATGGTACAATCACAGCAGCAACAACAGCAATATCATTGAGTCACTGTGTAAATGCTCTTCAACACTGCACTGCGAGATCCATCTCAGCGAGCGTGGGATTTTTTCCTACATCCATGTAGCCCCCCCTGCCTTACTGACGGACATAATTTGCAGCAGTGCTGACCAGTGCAGAGTTGGAGGGACATTTGATTCCATTTTGTAATGAATTTTCCTCCCCTGAGTCCATGGAGATCTGGTACCACAGCACTGCCTTGTAGGCACCAGCTGCCACTTGTTTTCTGAGGAAGAAAGGGGAAAATGACCTAGGGAGGGGTAGGGACTTGGTGCACAGAGGCATGTAAGGAATTGAGCCTCCCAAACCTGGTGCGTCTCTTCAAAAACAGGATGTTACACAAATGCCTGATGTGAATTTGGCATAAGCATCTTCCTAAACTGTAAAAACAACAGTACAGCCCCCCTCTCCAGCACCTCAAAGGCTTTTTCTGAACAAAATCTGTAGAACCTTGAGTGGCCAGGGTGGGAAGGCGTGGGTCACAGCTGGTGCCATGGGCCATGGCCCATCCCCGAGAGCAGAGGGAAGGATGGCAGGAGGCTCCTGTCCCTTTAAGGGACACCTCAGAAGAAGCAATTCGGATGTTTGCTCTTCAGATTGCTCAGATGGGCGCTGGGAGGAGAAGGGAAGAGTGGCAAAATATTTCACACAGTCCTTCCAGCTGATCAACAGAGAAGTGAAAGTCAGCTGCATGTGCTAAAATGATGCCTGTGGCGTAAAATACATCGTGAGAGGTCAGACATGGTAGTGACTAATACTTCAGAGACCAACTTGAAGGGGGAACCAGACTCAAACTTATGGCTGAAATTTGACCTATTTGACTTCTCCTGTGTTATCCCAATTATTTCATTAGGAAGTTTTGAATCAAGAAACACTGTGGGATGTAAAAATCTGCTTCAAACGTTCATTGTGAGAATGGTAATTGAGTTTTAAATATTTATGGCAGAACCTGGAGTTGTACTAGTGAATGCATTATAGACTCTCCCTAGTGGAAAGCCTGGCTTGCTGGAGACCTTGCGCTGCAAATAGCCCCAGTACAGTGAAGAGGGGGGAAAAGTAATTTTATTTTGTGAAAATGATTTATTTAGCTGATTATAGAGGGCTTACTCCTACATAGGCTACACTTTCAGCATGGAGCTATAGGATATGGGGAGGAGAAGGGTGTTCTAACCACACCTGGCACCTGGATAACCTACAGGTCTGTTTTCACACCACCGTTTGCCGCCAAAAAACACTGGATCTGCAAAAAGAGGCAGTGAGGAGTGAAAGACTCCTGCCTACTGTTGCCATTTGTAGCTCTTACAGCTTGGCATTACTGATCCCATGTGAGACGCTAGAAGGTACATATGCATTTTTTTCTTTTACTGCTGATAGAAATAGGATTGTTTTCTCTGCAGGGAGAGCAGAAACGAGTCTGTGGTCCTGGGCTCTGTTGCCGGCACAGGCCTTGGTGCAATGGATAAAAACGAGGCCTTATTCCCTCACCCGGCCCTGGGTCTGCTGTGGTAAGACAACACACCACATGTACATTTTACTTTAATGTGCGCTACTAATACAGCTCTAAGCCTCCAGCTGAGACTGATGTTCCTCAAGGCACTCGAGGCAGAGAGGCTGCCCTGCGCGGGGTGTCCGACAGCCGCGCGTTCCCCGCGGGCGCAGCTCCGGTGGGTGCGTGGGGCAGGCGCCGCTCCGTCCCGCGGGGGATGCGCTCAGGTGCAGCCGTCCCTCACCTTGGGCCAGGTGGCACAACGAGCTGCAGCTTAAATCCGCAGGGCCCTCTCTCAGCACTGAGGAACCCCCCGGCCGCTGCATCGTCCCTGTCCCCGCTGGCGGGGCCGGGTGGCAGCGTGCAGGGCACGGGGCGTCCGCGGCTGCCGCTGCTGCGAGGCCGCCCCGCTCCGGCCCCCCCGGGCAGCTTCGCCCGCGGCGGCCGCGA